>JAHWFP010201337.1:18619-58206 GCA_023313725.1 Lithobius niger | reverse complement strand
GTGGCTAAAAAAAAGGATTTACCAATGAGGAAGGTGCGAAAGGTTTCACAGGCATGTACTGCTGCTAAAATTTCTTTCACGGTGGTGCTTTCCCTTTTCTCAGCTGGCGTTAAGGTTCTTGAAGTATAGGCTAAAGGGTAGGTTATGCCGTTATGTATTTGTGTGAGGCAGCCGCCCAGCGCTACGTCACTTCCGTCTGACTCTACGTAGAAAGGTTTAGAAAAATCCGGGTGACGTAGGGTAGCTGCGTTTACCATAGCCTTTTTCAAACCTTTGAATGCGTCGTCTGCTTCCTTGTCCCATATGAACTTCGCATTTTTCTTGGTTAGCTTGGTAAGGCCCATTGAGTAAGCTGAGAAGGAGGGAATGTGTCGGCGAAAAAATCCGCACATTCCAATGAATCTACGTATTTCTTTAACGTTTCTTGGCTGTGGGAAGAGTTCCATGGCTTTTATCTTATCTCTATCTGGTTGCACACCCTCTTCGTTAACGATGAATCCGAGAAACTTGACTTGTTTTGCAGCGAAAATGCATTTTTCGGGGCTAAGTTTCGTTTTCGATTTCTCGACGAGTGAGAGGGCCTTGTCTACATGAAACAGGTGTGTTCGGAAATTTAAGGAGCTGAGGAGCACGTCGTCGAGGTAGATTGTACAGTAGGCTCCTAAAATTTCTGCGAAAATCTGCTGGGCGCAGAATTGGAAATGGGCGGGCGCTACTTTCAAACCCATTGGAAGTTTGGAAAAGCAATAAACCTTGTTGGCGCTTTGAAACGCTGTTTTTTCCATAGATGACTCGGCTAGCTTCAGCTGAAAAAATCCCATGCGAAAATCTAGCTTGGTGAAGTATTTGGCGCCGTTGAGATTTGCTAGTGCTTCGCTGATGATGGGTAGTGGTACAGAGACTGATTCGGTAACTGCGTTGAGTCCGCGTAAGTCCACTACCACCCTATAGCCTTCAGGCCTTCTTTTTATGAGAAGACATGGGCTGAGCCATGCTGATTTGCATTCCTTAATTACCCCAATGCTGACTAGTTCTTCTAAATACTTGTCCAAAATTTCCCGTTGATGGAAGGGCACCCTGTAAATCTTCGACCTCACTGGGGCTGATGACCCTGTTTCGATGTTTACTTCATAGTCCTGGTAAGTTCCGAGATCGAATTCATTTTTGCTGAAGGCGTCTTGATGTGTCTTGAGCATTTCCAAAAATTCCATACGTTCTTCTTTGTTTAAATCTGGTAAATTGAATTTAAACTTTAAATTATTCCATTCTTCTTCTGAAAATGGTCTTTGTTGAGGTGCTGTGTCAGTTGGTTGACTGGGTCCGGTTTGGGGATTTGCTGGCGTTGACTGGGCGGACCTGACGCTGCTGATTTCTATAGACTGTGCGCGCCCCTTTGTCTGAGTGGGCCTTGAAAGGGAAAGGAAATCAGAACAGGTTCCGGGATTAGCTAGCGACGGGGCCGATGTTTTGTCCGCGTCGTCCGTTGACTGTGCTCTTCCTATTGTTTGGGTTAAGCTTGAAGGGGTGGGATTATCCTTTGTAATTTGCGTTCCTAGATCCTGTTCGTTGTGCTCTTCGTCATTATATTCTATTTCAACCGTTGTGTAGTGGCCTAAAATAGAATCTGCCTTTAGAATTTGATCCTCCCCGGATGTGTTAATAGCCATAATCGGGATTAAACCAGTAGGGCTAGTGTTAACCAAACATCTGGCGAGAAGGATCGGAAATTCTTTGCATTGTGGCAAAAATATGCCACTCTGCTGCTCAGGGTAGGCTTGGTGGATTTTGCCGCAAATTTTTGTTTCACTATTGTTTGGCAAGACAACGTCTTTAAATAATGAAACTGGTACCTCAACGTAATATTGTTGAGGTGTCGGATTCCAAGTGGATTTTGGATTTTCGTCTGTTTCTTCGTCTGAAGAAATATTGATCGTTGCAATGTGCTCAGTTGAAACGTTATAATTCTCAAAATTAATTAATTCCTTGTTTTTACCATAATTTTCCCAAGCATCGAAAGGTGATGGAGACAGATTAAATTTGAGATCCCTTATTTCTAAAATATGGTCTGAACAATTTAATTTAACCAAGTCAGGTTGTTTTGATAAAAAATCGTAACCCAATAAAACGTGAATTTTTCCAAAACTGCCATCGGGAACAACTTTAAACTGCTGGCTTGTGGAAAATCCGCATTTGCTTATTTCAGCGATCAACGTTTTTTCTGCTGTAACCCCTTTTCCACCGACACCTACTAAATTTACGGGAGCTACGGTTTTGACCTCGTGACATTTAATTTGTGGATTTCGTAACAATTCTTGTGCAGTAGACGATTCGATCAGCGAGACACCTGCTCCGCTGTCTAAAAGTGCTACTTTCCTTAAATTGCCGAAATTAAAAATTAGATGGGGCCTTGGGTAAGCAGATTTCGAGTTGTAGCCTATGCAGTCAACTCGAACCTGATTCGGGTCTTCCTTGTCGACGTTAGTCTCGTTCCTTGGATCTAGTTCCTCGATTAGGCCTGTAGTATCGATCGCCGCCGCTGGATGGAGTTGGTGTGGCGTTGGATTGTCTGAAAACTCCGGATTTGCTTGTTGCTGCGTTTTCCTTTTTTCTTGACGCTTTCTTCGTTTTTCTTCTGTAATTTTTTCGGGGTTAGAAGTGCTGTCCCAATAAATTAGACAGATTGTTGGTGATGTCACTGACGGAATTAGAGGAATGCGTAGCTTCCATTCTTGTTGACTACGGTCGGAAATCTTGATGGCTTCGCCGGAATGAATTAAATGCGATCTTCTTTCGTTGGTGTCCGATGTGCTACGGAATTCGACTGTTCTGTCATCTCCGATTAATTCCAGAACTATGGGGTTGTTGGATTTGGATAAATTTAATTCCGAGTGGAAATTTGTGGAGTCAATTCCATCTTCAAAGAGTGTTAACATGACTGAATCGCATGATAGCTTGAAAATCTTGTTTACTTTGTTGAGTTGCTCCGTAAAATTTGTTGCAAGATGGGAGTTTAGATTTAGAGCTGGGGCTACGTATTTTTCGGGAATTTCGCCGAAATACGAAGCTAATCTTGGCAACGTTAGTGTCCTGTCCTTGAGTGCTAGTTTTTGTTGGTGCCAGTCGACTGTTGAGTATAAATCTAGTAATAAACCAGCAGCGTTGATTGTCGAGTGGACTTTCCTGCTGTGAAATAATTTATTTGTTTGTTCTCTAGGCGTGGGGGTGGGGGTGGATGACGGGATTTCAGGATTTTCGGTACTGACTGCGTTGATCGGAATTTTTTCCGTGCTGGGGTACCCTGCTAACTCAAAAAACCTGTTACTTTTTGAGCTATCTCCTAGTTTTTTGACTGTTGTGCGCTGGTTTGCTGCTGCTGGTTGTTTGTTGAGGTACGGGGCCGAGTATAGTTTGCGTTGTTGTTGCTGTTGCGGTTGTTGCTACGTTGGCGACTGTAGGATGACAAATTTAATTGTTGGTTGTCCCTAGATTCTTGATTGTTGCTTCTTTGTTGGTTTGCTCTTGGGTAATTTCCTCGTCCGTCTCTTTTTGGAATTGGTTTCCCCTCTTTTTCTAGCCGTCTAGTGTTGGCTGCTCTAACGATTTCCAGTCTTTGTTCTTGTGTTTTACAATCTCTGCTGATGTGATTTTTTCCGTAGCAGCGAAAACACGTGCGTGATTCTTTTCTTTCCGGCTGGAAAACGTCGACTCTGGCTTCTTGCACGGCGCCACGCATTTTCAGGTTTCTAACTTCTCTGTTTGTTTTTTCGATTTCTTGCAACATTTTTGCTAGATCGGCGGCTGTTACGTTGGCTGTTTCGTCTGGGGCTGATGACGTGAAACTTGTACTGATTGTAGGCTTAGGTGGTGGCTTCTTTTTAGGCTGTTGCTCTCCTTCTTCTGTATATTCGCTGATTTCCGTCTGACGTTTTAGCGTGACGTGAAGCATTTCTTCCCAGCTCCTAGGTTTTTGATTAGCTAAGAACGTTTCCAGTTCTCTGGGCATGGCCGATTTAAAGGTGCATCGCATGGTTTCGTCTCGCATTCTCTTCTTAAGTGTTGCTTCTAAATTGCTATCTTCTGGCTGAACCATCCAGATTTCGGCTGCCATGATTTCGAGACGATCGGCAAATGCTTCGATTGATTCCCCTTCATACATTTTTGCCCTTAAAAACTTAGCCCTAGTAATTTCGGCTCCTCCAGCGCCGAATCTTTCAATTAAAGCTGACTTGAAAGTTGGCCAAGATGTTTGTTCGGCGATTACTAGGCTTGTTGCGACGAAACGAGCTGCTCTGTTGATGCATTTGTTGGTTGCTGCTGCTATCAGCTCGCTATCTGGCAAATGGGGATCAATTTTTCTCAGGTTATCTGTAAGGAGGAGGAAGGTGAAAATGTCGGTCCCTCCTTCCCCTGAGAATTTAGGCAGGTTTTTCTTTGCTTCTCTGATGTCCTCCCACATTCGAGCTTCTACTTTGTCCCTAATTCTTTCGTTGCTGCTGTTGTTGTTTTGTGGGGTACTGCCTATTTTTTCTGCTAGCCTATTTAAAACTTCCACTTGGCTTTCGTTGGCTTGCTGTAGGCCTGCTAAAATTCGTGAAAAGTTGCTGCTGTCTGATGCGGTGGGGCTTGAATGCAAGATTGGCTGATGTTGCTGGCTTGTAGTCTGCGTTGTTCTTGCTGGGGCCAAGAAAGGTGGGGAATTGACGTTTAATCCATCCGGAAAATAGCGTGAATTATTTGGTGGAAGGCTATGATGCTGTGGTGAACGACTACGTGAATAATTCATTCTGTTTCTCCTGGAATCGTCTGGCGAATTCGTGCGAGAACGCTGTGGAAGGGAATCACGAGGAGGGCTACGTGATTCATGGGCATCATTCCGATGCTCATCTGTTGGCTGCTGGCGTAGTGGGGATTTCTCCGCAACTATGCTACGCTTGTTAGCAGGTGCTCTTGGCACGCGCTTACGTTGTCTGCTCTGCCGAGATTGATTCGGCTGCGAGGCGGGAGGAACAGGTGCATTGTCTGCGTGAGCGTCTGCAAGGCGACTGGGCTTCACAATTGGCCTACCACTAGTCGAAAGCCTTAAATTGTTCCTGTTTTTGGGAACTTTTTTCGAGCTTTTGCTAGCTGTAGTGCTTTTCTTGTGACTAGGCATGATTATGTCCTAAATTCGATCGATTAGACTGGGAGGAAAAATTCGATTTCGAGTAGCCTACTTGCTCTGGTATTTTTTTTTTCAAAATTTTAATCCGAAAACTCGATACTTCGCTCAATAATGACTAACGTGCTGCAGTTTTCTTAATGATTAGGCGTGGGTTAAATTCGAATCTAAAACTTCGACACCATTGTAAATCTCTTGTAATTCCTGATTGTTAGGGTTACGAGGATAACAGAGGTACGTAATAATAAATTCGTACCGGCCGGCGCTAATGCGATCTTTACTAACTACAGCACATACAAGCAATAATGAGCAAAGTAAGGGAGTCCACACAAGATATCGGTCCAAAAGCTATTTAATTCGATTATTTAGGGTTGGGGTTATCCCACCGTTAAATTGAGTTAAACCTTCAATAACTAACGTTAAAGCACTCTAGATTAATTGGGGTTAAGGGAAATAAGAAGGGGGCTCTTATATAAAGATGCGCCCTTTCCAAACACTGACCCGAACTTAGTCTCTAAAGGAGGGAAGCTCCCTTAAAATTCGGCTAAGTCCAAGATCGTCGTTATTACTTAACTCTGAACACTGCTGTGGGGATTCCGGCTCCAAAGGCTCAGTGGCTGGTGGCAATTGATGTCCAAAAAGTCGGGGAGTGAGAGTGAAAATCTGCAGGACCCTTGATTTTAAAGGGGGCCTGCATCCTGCTCTTTTGTGTAGCAGACGATGTGCGATTGGATGCTGAGGCTGAGGGAAGAGCTGATTGGGTTAGGAGCCGGACCACTGATGTTGACTGAGTATCTGGATGGGCCCACATGTGGCAGCAATTAGAGTGCATGAGGCAGAGGCCGAATGCACTGAGTGTCGTCTGCTAAGCTAAAGCTAATGTTATTCTGGTAATAATAAACGGATGTCGTAAGGCTGTTGCAGTTAATAAGTTAATGTTATATCGATAAGAAGTATCGGTTGTGTATCGTTAGATACCGATACCGATACCGATTATTGATATCGATATTTTATATCGAAAAGTGCTAATTCTTAAAATAATTACACAATGTGTTGGGAAAAGGTGAGTTTTTGATCGATGAGCACACCAAGGTCTTTCTGGAAGTCTGCGTGTTTAATTGGGGGTCCATCATCTTGTAGGGTATACTGGTGTAAGGTCGTGGGATGGCCGAAGCTAAGGACTGCACACTTTGTTTCGTTGAGGTCCATGTTCATTGCCTGGACCCATTGAGTGAGTTTGTAGATGTTGGATTGAAAAGCAGTGGGGTCATCAGGGGAGATGACTGGGGCAACAAGCTTGGTGTCGTCCAAGAAGATGCAGCTATTACATGTAAGGCAGTCAGGTAGGTCATTAATGAAGATAATGAAGAGGAGGCCGGCGAGGACACTTCCCTGTGGGGCTCCACTGGTAACACTGCCGATTTTAGAAGGGTGACCGTTGATGACAGTGCGTTGAGTTCTGTTTGTGAGAAAAGCAATAAGCCACTTTAGGAGGTGGCCAGAGATGCCTACGGTGGTTAGCTTGGTGATAAGGATGTCATGGGGTATGGTATCGAAGGCCTTAGCGGGTCAAAGTAGGCGGCATTTACCTGTGATCCACCTTCAGTCCATTCAGTGACAAGGTCAAGAAAGGAAATGAGGTTGTGGGTAGTGGATTTGCCGTGAAGGCCACCGTACTGACTAGGGGTAAAGAAGTCGTTATGGTTGAGGAAGGTAATGATTTGTTTGGCGACTATTTTTTCCATGCATTTGCAGAGGATACAGGTGAGACTAATTGGTCTGTAGTTGTTCGGGTTACTACGATCTCCAGCTTTATGTATTGGGGTGACGTTAGCAGTGAGCCAGATATGAGGAAGGGTTGATTCAATGAACGATTTCTGGAAAATCATGGTAACACTCTCAGTAATGACATTTGCCAGTTCCTTCAAAATCTTTGGGTGTAGTCCGTCAGGTCCGGGAGAGGAGTGTTCTTTTATGGTGGAAAGAAGATGTCCGACTTCTTCAATGGTGAAGGAAATGTTTGAGAGGACGCTACCGTTGAGATTGCTGTTGCAAATGGTTACGAAGGGAAGCTTGTTTGTTTTAAAGACAGAGCAGAAGTGAGAGTTAAGAACGTCGGCTTTTAAAGCAGGATCGTTAACAGGTCCGTTTTGTCCGTTTATGGTACCAATCGATGATGAAGATTTTTTGTTGCGACCAATTTAGGCCCACAGTTTTTTAGGGCAGGTTTTAGATGAGGATGCGATTTTCTTTTCGTAGGAGAGGCGTGCAGTACAGATTTCAGTGGTTAGTTCGTTTCTGGCACACTTGTAGTTTTTGTAATCGTCATCAGTTTGACTTTCTCTGTAGTTGTTCCAAGCTTTGCGTTTGGTGAGGATGGATCTTTTGATGGTGGTATCGACCCAGGGGTGAGTTTGTCTCTTTTTTCCAGTTTTCCTTGTGAGAGGGCAGTGAATAAAGATGGATCTCAAAATAGTATGGTGAAAAATTTCCCACGCTTCCTCGGTGTTCATTGGTACAATACGTTCGGCAAGGTTTGCAGCTTTTATGGAGTTGCGCATGAGGGTGTAGTTTGCCTTGAAGAAGTTGCGCTTGGTGATGTTGGGCGGGTCGGGTGTAGAGGTGGAGAGTTGTATTAGAAGGGTGCTGTGGTCACTTAGGCCAAGTGGGTCGCTATATGAGATATTGGAGATCAGGTTTGATGTGCTTCTAATTAAGACGAGGTCGAGGATGTTGGATTTTTGTCCTTGCTGAAAGCGAGTTGGGCGTTCAACAAGTTGCACAAGATCACGGCTAACAAAGGCGTCCAGGAAAAGTCGTTCGGTAATGCATGTGGAAGTTCCAGCTCCGTCTGTCCAGGTGCACTGGGGCATGTTAAAATCACCAAGAATAATGATTTCATGGGATGTGGTGTCACACAATGATTTAATAAAGTGTACGATGTGGTCATTATTAGTTGGGGAGCTTGTGGGGGATTTGTATACTGCGGCTACAGTAATTTTGTGCTGCCCGGCGATGATAAGTGTGAGGGTTTCATTCGCTGGGATGGTATCATTGCTAGCAACAACGTCGATGTCGTTTCGGATGAAGCCGATGATTCCTCTTCCCTGTGTTTGGAGCGAGTTGTGCACATTGGTGTAGTTGGGGAAATGGATGGCTTCGATGGCAAGATGGTTGTTGTAAAATTTTGATTTAGCCTCAGTAATTATTACAACCGCAGGGTTACAGTTGGTAATAAGCGCTTCAAGCTCTGCCTGTTTATTGGCGAGCGAGTTTGCATTTGTATAAAGGATATTGATGGAGGATGAAGGAGGGGGCTTGTGGTAATGTTGAGGTGAGGAGATGTGGGGAGGGGTGAGGGGAGCAGGGTCAGAGGGAAGAGAGGGGGTGCAGGGGGAAATGGGGGTATGGGTAAGGCAGTGGTCAGGTAGTAGTCATTCGGAAGGCACAGCAGGAAGGGGTAGGGATGAGGGGGAGGAGGCATGACGTGTGTGGGTACCTGCTTGATTTGTGGCTGGCGTTGGAGAAGGAGTCGTACAGCTGGTGATCGGGTCGTTAGTGTGCGATGTCGTGATCATGGGTGTGCTACTGAAGTCGTTTGTGGAGGAGGAGATGATGTTCTCAGGCCGAGGGATGCTGCGATACACAGTGAGGAGGGCACCGGTTGGCCAGTTTTTGGCAGCGGCTGCTAAGTCTTCAACTTTTTTATCGACTTCGACACAGAAAGAAGAGTAGTGTGGGAGTTTTGTTTTCAACTTGTGGACATTGGCTTGTAGTCTGGCTGTGTTTTTTAGCAGTAAGACAAGTTCGTTAGGTGTGGTGTCTGGGTGGAGGCGTGAGACAAATATTCGTCCTTTGTGGTCGGTAGGTTTAGGGTTTAGATTATGGTGGTGATGGACAGTGCGTATTTGTGAGTTTTGGTCACTACCTATCTTGAAGGGTTGGGCTCTGTTTTTGTTGACAGTGGAGTTTTCTGAGTCATGAGCTGATTCGTTATTATTTTGAAATTGTTTCCTATGTCTGTTCCATCCTTGTCGGCTGCGTTGGTAGCGGAACGCGTTTGCATTCTGGTTTTGTACTTCTTCACGATCTTCGTTTTCATAATCTCGTTTTGAGCTGTATTGGGGAGTTTCGGTTTCAGTTTCGATTTGTTGTTGCTTGGAGTTTACATTAGTAATCGAGTTGTTGTGAAACAAATTTGGATTTTTGTTTGTTTTCTGAGCATATGTGTAAGAGTGAAGCTTACTTGTGTCGGGGTTCTGCTCATCTGAAATGATGGCTGGTACGGTATTGGTGGTAGCACTTTGGTCGGAAGTGGCGGTTTTCTGCCGAGCGTCGACTTCCGTTTCCACTTCCGGGTTGGTGTCGAACATCGCTTCCGGGAGTGGAGCAAGATGGATGCGTTGGGCCCTTGGGATTACTCCGTTGAGGTTCGAGGTTAAGAATTGCTTTAACTCGCTGAACTCCTTGACAATAAAGTTCTGTGAGTCTATACATCGGTGGATGGAATTTCGTAATTCACCAATTTCGGTGTTTTGGGCCTTGGTGGAGGGATTAGGTTTGGTGCAGGCTTGGCGTGTGGGGAAGTGAAGACGCTCCGAGACAAACACGTGCGATTCCCTGGGGAACTGGTTCTGCTGTAGTATATGGAGGATATCTTTAATGTGGTTTAAGTTGCGTTTCTCACCTTGTCGGTTTATCATCCGCTTGTCTGGGCTGCACATGTACACGATCTTTTTTGCTTCGTTGATTTCGTTATCCGTGTAGTATGATGCACATTCTTGGGATAAGCAGTCTGGAGTAATGTCCGCCGCTAATGGTAGGTTGTTTACTAAGTAACATAGGAGGTCGGAAATGATGATTTTTTTCGTGGTTTGGTTGTTCACTGGTGTGTCCGTGGCACTTCGGATAACTTCACAAATGTCATGATGATTCATGTGGTCTGGAAAGTCATCGGATATCGAGTAGTTGGGATTTTCTCGGGGAGGTAAGGAAGGGCCTGACATGTTCGTTAGCAACATTCGTTAATCGTTCATGAAAGGACATGAAAGGACCTAGCCAAGTTGCGAAAATGCGCAGTATTTTCGGCAAACACATAGCCGATTTTTCAGTTTTCTCAGCCACCCTTACCATAGTTACGGCAAAGGACGAAGAGCTCAGTTGGTATAAAACAAATGGCTCCGTATTCTCAAGTTTGGAGCAGGCTATGATAAAGACAGCGACTTTTAGGCATCCCGATTTTACACAGCCATTTTGCATTAAAACTAATGGCAGCGGCGCATTACTAACGGGTTGCCTTACACAAATGCATAACGGTATAGCCTACCCTATAGCCTATACTGCTCGAACTTTGACGTTTGCAGAAAAGGAAGGAAATGTGATCATAAGGGAAATTTTTGCCGTACTACACGCAATAGAAGCGTTTCGATCATTTCTAATCAGGAGACCTTTCTTCCTTACAGCCGATTTTATGGCGCTAATGTGCTAATGTATAATAGTAATGAGCTTTCTCCTGCACTAAAACGCATTCTATCCAGGCTGGGAGAATATGATTTTGTCATCCCGCATCGGTAGGAACAACCAAGGCAAGTAACCTATGTAGCCTACATCGCCTCACGCATAACGAAGAATAAAGATGATGATAACGCAGAAAAATTTTTTTTCGTTGTTAATGGCAAATTAAGCGAATCTGAACAGCAGTTGCGTGATTTTATCACGGACTCCACGAAGATCTAACTGACCATATGGCGGAGCTGGATCCCCCAGTTTTTAGCCCGATAGCTAGTGACACCGAACGAGCGTCACTGGAAACTACCAATGAGCAAAAAGGCATAAAGCGTAAGAATTGCGATCCTCGTACCTCCCGGCTGTTTCAAAAGCGAATCAGATTGGAGGAACAGCAGAAATTGAGACCAACACACAATTATTGCACTAGATCGAGTAAAAACACTCCCGAAATAAGAATGAAACGTAATCTTGAACAAGCACGAGCACACGATTGCTAGACAAGGCTAATTGAAACATCTCAAATCTGAAACTTTTGCACTAAATGCAAACGTAGTTTTCAAAATCAAAATTTGGTTTTCAATGCAGATAAAAGACTGACATTTAAGGAATCCAAATAATAACAAGGCACCATGCATTAGCCTCAGGGAAATTTATCATTTCATCTGTTAAAATTGCCTTGAAATTTTCAATCGAATCCGTATAAATACAAAGAATGCGATCCGGCATTAATAACAAACGAATTTTGCAAATTAATTCCAGATGGACCATCTTGTTCATTTCACAATAGAAATTTTTTTTTTATTATTGGAAATCTCAAACGGAGAAATTGTCGTCTTTGCCTAGATACACGCAATTAAGTTCAAAGAAATAACTTAATAATGTGGCCAGTGTGATTATCATGAGCAAGGCTCTTCAGTTGTTTTGATTTTGATTGTTTGTCATTGGATCACAAACTTACCTTGAAATCATGTCACAATCGGTGATATCACTAAGAAAACTTGTCTAACGATAAAACAAAATTTTATCTGCATATAAAATACCTCTCATTTAACATGGGTTATGAGAATGAAAAAAAAAATAATGCATATCGAATGTGACTCCTGTGTTTCAAACAAGTGAATCCAGCTATAGGCTATATCAAATTAGCCTCAAAAAAAAAAAAAAAGAGAAGAATTTTAGGCTTGAATTTGATCAAAATAATGATACAAAAGTTATAGCCTATGCTAGCATAAAAATTGGTTCAGATAAATGTGCATCCATCCCTCTTAGTTCATACACAACAATATTACCGAAACAAGCAGTTAAAAACATTTTATGGAAATTGACAAAATAAGACGAAAAGATTGCTAAGGAAACTGAATTTCCAAAAGAAATGCAGAAAAATCACTCTGCTCATATATAATTAAAAAAAAAAATATGTCCAAAATCTCAAGTGAACCTAAATCTTGGAGATCTGTTTTAAGGCAATATCATATCTTCCGACTAAACAATTAAAAATTCTGAAAGAAATACAGAATAAAATCTGTTCATTGCCTGATTTGGACAAATATGTCAAAGATTTTAGACGAAATAAAGTTCTGAAAATGGTATTACAGATATCATATCTCCCGACTTAATTAAAATCTCAGAGACAATTTCTGGAAAATTTTCTGTTTACTGGTAACTTTGTGGCTCACTCGGTGCTAAAAGCATTTTGTGCTTCCTGCCGAGAATCTTTCAATTTCAATTTCAATTATACAATTTGGACGAATACGTCAGAATTTCAGATAAAATTATATCCCGAAATTATTGAGAAATATCAAATCTTCCGACCTAAGACTTGAATTATAAATTATTCAGAAATATCAAATCTTCCGACTTAAAACTTGGATTGTAAATTATTGAGAGAAATCATATCTTCCGACTTAAGAACTGGTTTGGATATTTGGAACAACAGATTTTGGTTTCTTTGGTTATGAGTGTTTCGTCAAACACACTTTAGCTTTCACTATGCAAGAAGAAACAATGTTTTGAAGTCAGGATGTCCGTCACTTGCACTACATACATGTAGGGCCTCCCACCCAACGCAAAACGTAATGTAGGCCCACAGTAGATCTTTCAGCTCTAAAAATTTTTGACTGAAACCAAGTGACTGACTGTGTTATCATTACAACCAATTAAGATACCGGAATACCAAGAGACACGTTTTCTTACATAGAAATAGAGCATGTCTTGTGAAAATGTTGGAATTATGACCAGTCGCTCTGCTCATTTATGCTATACCTGTAATCATGGCTGGATTTTATTCTCCTATGCCGATATTGTTTCAATGTATGGACATCGTTCCCGTTGGATATTGGTTTCCATGAATATTGTGTCAATGAATATTGCTTGAGTATAGATACCATTTCCCAGAGACACTGATATGTCCCCCAGGCTTAATAATTGGAAAACAGTATTTTGAACTATTAATGGGCCCAGACCAGCCAAAAAAAAAAAAAGTAAAATCTTGTTTAAATCTGGTAAATTTTCAGGGGCTCATACCAGCCACGTAATAAAAGAAAACTTGTTCTAATCCGAAAAGTTTTATGGGCTCAGACCAGCCACGAAAAAAAAATGATCTTGTTTAAATATGGAAAAATTTTCTTGGCTAAAAATAGTTATGTGGCGAGCACAGAACATTTACGTGTTGTGACTAAAATTTTGAAAGCAGTTTTCAGCTCGTAAATTGACAAATACTGAATTGTAATAGGCCAAAACACAAGTTGTGGCGACAGAAATTATTTTTTCCCTCCATGCTTATAAACGAGGAGTTTTCAATAGAGATACAGCCTCCAAGCGTGAGCAAGCTCGAAAGAGGAGATCACGCACGAGCATTTCCGGTTGGGTAAATAGAAAACCCGGCCGACCTGACGGCCGAAAGCTGTGGCATTTTGTTAAACATTTTTATGACAATGTTGGAATCAAGAAATTTATGTGCCAAATCGAAAACCTAAATTATTTGTAACATTGTTTTAAATTAAGAACCGAAAGGTTATAATAGACTCTATGACCAATGAAAATCTTGAGATGTAAGATCACAAATTTGCAGGCAAGCCAGAAAACCTGAGATCTTACATCGCACGACATTCAAATTTAAGTTTAACATCATAATTAGGGTGTTATTGAAAATAAGTATGATTGGACCAGGTGCATGTCACAAATAATGTTACTATTGCAAAAATTTAAGTAAAATTGACAGTTATAACCTAAGGTTATATAGAAGGTATGCGACAATTCAATTTCATGTTATATCAATAAGGCAACTTAGCCGATCTTGTGATTTTTTTTTATTTATATAATGTTCTTTTAAATTTTCTTTTTTTTTACATTTTTTCTCTTCCCCTTTCTTCCGAGAGGGTTCCCTATTCTAAGGAACTGCCTATGAAAAATAAAATAATAAAAACGGGTGTAAATTAGTGCCATAAATCAGGCAGAGGAAGAAGGGAGGAAGACCAACGATCAAAGCTTACCAGAAACGGTCCAGTTGGCACTTCACTGCCGCCGAAATGTCAATTTTAGTCCCAGGGCGACATCCCCAGCGGCGGCAGGAGCAATCTCCGGTTCTGGAGATATGGCAGCAGGGGCCACCGGTAGGACTAGGCCTACCACGTCAAGCTCCGGGGGTAAGTCAACCACAGCGTCAACAGCGAAAATAGCGTTGACGGCGCCCGCCAGAAGGTCGACGGGCGGCTGCTGGTCCACCGGCGGTCCGTTCCAATTGTTTCCTGGCTGGACCTAAAGAAAAATTCAGGAAATTTAATCTCGGAAATACGTTTTATTCTTTCCCCCTCTCTCCCAGATAAGGTATAATTCCCGAAATTTTACTGAAAATTATAAATAATGCAGTTATGGCTTTAGACGATGACGACAAAATTCAGACAGGCTAGTTCTAATCATGTATGGGCCGGAATTTTTTTGGGGGGAATAAATAAAATCAAAAAAATAAATAAATAAATAAATAAACTAAGCCTATTGAGTCATTAGCAATAGTCTCGTTGAAATAATCCTGAAAGCGCCCTAGCTGGTATTATTCTAGGGCTCGAGAAAATTTGAAATTTCTTGATGAATTTTGAACCCTTCAAAATTGGAAAAATTCTTATGAAAATCGAGGAGATTTTTTTTTCTCTCTTCCTCCTCTCATTTCCCCTGCCATTTTTCAAAAGAGAGATGTGATAAAGCAGGAAAGAATTTACCCGAAAATTTATACGAAAG
Organism: Lithobius niger; assembly: GCA_023313725.1. NCBI lineage: Eukaryota > Metazoa > Arthropoda > Chilopoda > Lithobiomorpha > Lithobiidae > Lithobius > Lithobius niger. The sequence continues at coordinate 43,307 of JAHWFP010201337.1, read as the reverse complement.
AAATTTTGCTCCCTAGCAAGCCATCAGAGCGCCATTTTTTTTTGGTTGTTGATAAAATAATTTTCAACTGTGACAAATGAAAACACCTTGAAAATACAAAAGAATAGTAAAATAAAGTATTACTAACCTCACCTGGAGGGCCCTGGAGGTTCTCCAGGACCAGCCTCAGAAGGTCCCGCACTTCGAACCGCAGCAGCATTTTTTGACGGCGACATGCCGGACAAGCGCCGCAAAAACAAACACCCGGCACTTCCATTTTTTTTCTCCAAAAGAAGTGTTGTGGTCAGCAAAGGGGTAACAGGCAGTAAAGGTCAAGAACCCTGACCGCATTCCGGGGTCACGTGTCATTTGGCCTAAGGCATTAGTAGGGACCAAGAATAGAAGTCCCCTGAACTTACAAAAACTGACAAAAGATGTAAAACACTTTGGAAATTTAATTTTGAATGAACAATTCAGAGGAGGAATCTCCTCGAGTTTGACACTTAAGTGATTAAGAATCAAAAACGAACTTTTTGAGTTTTCTTCCCCTCATTTAAGCTCAAACTAGAATTGAATGATTTAAAAATGCATTTGGTTAAAAATAGTTGCTAACACCACCTCAAGATGGCGCTGCTAGTATTGACTCTAGTTTGAGAGATGCAGCATCCAAAGCTCAGATACGAAAAATTCGTATAGCACGTTTGGCTGAGATGACAAAACGAAACTCGTTGAATACAGTTACTGAAATTAAAATAAAATCGAAGAAATAAAATATTTCCATTTAAAAACGTTTTTTTTGTGTTTGGGAGATTTTGGTTATAGAAGAACAATCAGTATGGATAAGAATTGCCAGTGTTAAAAATGAATTTTTTTTTACAGTCATAATTTTACAAAATAGAATTATGAAGCTGTGGCATATGAGAATTACGAAATATAATGAATTCAAGTGAATTAATGCTATTGTTCTGTTGTAGGAAAATTCACTAAGACGTTCACAGGGCAGTACATCAGCCAGTGAACTTTGATAACCGATGTGGGACCACAACTGTCAACTGGGCAGAATACAGCTGTTGTCAGTCAACTGTGGTCACGTTTTGGTAATTGTACCCGAGTCTACAATTACAACGACCAACTGTGGTCACATTTTGGCAATTGTACCCGAGTCTACAATTGTAACGACCAAGTGCGGTCACGTTTTGGTAATTGTACCCGAGTCTACAATTACAACGACCAACTGTGGTCACGTTTTGGCAATTGTACCCGAGTCTACAATTGTAACGACCAAGTGTGGTCACGTTTTGGTAATTGTACCCGAGTCTACAATTACAACGACCAATTGTGGTGTTTGAAGCATACGCAATGATAACATCGAACAATTGTGGTCACGCCAATCAACTTGATGTTTCTAGTAGAGGATTTGGTTATAGCGACCAATTGTGGTGTTTGAAGCAGACGCAATGATAACATCGAACAATTGTGGTCACGCCAATCGACTTTGATAATTCTAGCAGAAGATATGGGTATAGCGACCAATTGTGGTGTTTGAAGCAGACGCAATGATAACATCGAACAATTGTGGTCACGCCAATCGACTTTAATGTTTCTAGCAGAGGATATGGTTATAGCGACCAATTGTGGTGTTTGAAGCATACGCAGTGATAACATCGAACAATTGGGGTCACATCAGTCAACAATAGTAATTGTACCAGAGGCTACGATTACAATGGCCAAGAGCAGCAAAAATTGCACCGAACATTTGTGATTCCACCAACGCAATCACTACGATAGCAGAAAGCGAAAATTGCACCAAACATTTGTGATTACACCAACGCAATCACAACGATAGCAGAAAGCAAAAATTGCACCAAACATTTGTGATTACACCAACGCAATCACAACAATAGCAGAAAGCAAAAATTGCACCGAACAATTGTGATTACACCAACGCAATCACAACGATAGCAGAAAGCAAAAATTGCACCGAACAATTGTGATTACACCAACGCAATCAAAACGATAGCAGAAAGCAAAAATTGCACCGAACATTTGTGGTTACACCAACATAATCGTACTTCAAAATGGATAGTTACGACTGCACTAAGAATGACCATTGAACCGTGAATTGAGATCTCAGTGGTAAGATATGAATCGCACTGGACAATTAGTATGACAGAATCAAGCAAAGAGCACTGAAAGCCAATATGAGAACAGTTACGTGTTCAAAGATGAACTATTAAAAACAAGACTAGGAACAATACAGTTCCGAGAACATTTGAAAAAAAATTATAAAATGAATTTTTTTTTAATATTTTGAATTGGTGGAACTATGACTTCCAAACACGTTGCAACACTCCTACTTTAGTGTGGCCTCCTAATAAACAATGGCCTGAAATGAAAAAAAAGTATAAGGAGGATAGATATCATGTACGCAAACAAAAATTACGAGCTCGTGTGAGCCGACACAGGTTGAAAAAGTGGAAATTGAAATCATAAATATAGGTTTGTTGTTTATATATATATTTCTTTTTTTTTGCATTTGCATGAAAAGTTGGCCAACTTAGTGTGCATGAAAATGAAATGCTTTGATTTATGATTATATGAAAATGACATTGTTTATATGAACATGAAAATGATATGCATTGACTGCGAAAATGAAATGACTATGACTATGAATTGCATTATTGACATGAAAGTTGAATTACTATGGAAATGTGTCATTGAATTGAATGTCTAATTTCAGTAGAAACAGTTGATTCCGATAAAATATGATATTGAAAAGTGTCATTGATCTGTAATGTATACAGAGTAAGTATAAAATAAAGACTCTCATTGCACTCAGAATCAGATCCCCTGTCCGAAATCAGAAACCAGAGTGAAATTAATTCACTAGAGCAGGAAAAGAATTAAAATTAACCAAAAGATAAGTAGGAATAGGTACATGCATCAGGGCAATCTTACTCGTTCTTGGGGTTTTTCCCTTGAATTAATGCCAACAGAAAATCATAGTTAAGGTTTTTCTCCAAGACAACAAGCAGACTAGAAATCTGGCAGGTGGTTTTGTCAAGACGGACGTTCAAATTTCTCTTTATGCAGGGTATAAATTAATGTTAAGGGAATATTCGTTAACCCATGAGGGGCTAAGAGTGAATATTGTAAAGCAAGGACGTTGTAAATATATTGGCATTTGGCTTAATCCTTTAATTTATACCGATATATCGGTAACCGGTATCGGTATCTACCGATACTCCATCAATTCCCGATCTTTACTCCCTTTAATCCGACATGTATTATACAACGTTCATTTGGCTATTAAATTAATAAAATAACTTAGATTCGCTAAGCATCCCTGCTTAGCTCAGTTCAGCCTCAGCCTGGCACATCAGGCCAGCTGCCAAGTATCAGCTATCCAGATACTTCTTATACACCAGAGCATTACCTCATTCCTAATATTAGAACTAGTCCGGGTTCGAGCCCCAACTTGTTCAGCTCCTCCTTTACTATTGGAACAGTTAGCTGGTTGGGTATATAAAGGCCCAGCTGCTAAAGCAGCTTGTCTCACTCCAGCCCAACATACAAGCAGAGAGGTTGCCTGCCACATAACTCCTGACTCTAGGATCTGACAACAGTTATAAGCTAAGTAGAACTCTGATTATTGAACTGAATTCATGCTGAACTTAGAAAAGTTAGCCTAGCTCATTTTGACTAAGGTCCAGGCCTAACTTTGGCAAGGACACCCCAGTAACGATAATAGCTTTAGCTAAGAGTGCTTTAACTTGGGATTAGACGGAACCAACTAAACCCTAACCCAGCACCTTCGACTTAGAATAAATCAAGTTTAATTAAACCAGAAACAACTTGTGTGGTCTCCCTTCTTTTGCTTGCCATTGTTGTGATATTGTGTGATATTTGTTGCTGTTAATAATTAATCGGCCAGTGTAAGCTGTTTAGCTTACACACTGGAAACCCGCCACTTTTCCAATAATCAGGGGAAAGTGCGAGGTTTACAGTTATCATACAAAGCGTTACAGAAGTGTAGCCATTATTAAAATACAGGGTAGTTGTCGTCACAATCAGTCCAAAGCCAGCAAGTTGAATAAAACTTAACAGTTGAAACACGACCGAGCACAACTGACATTGTTGACAAGCCAGTTTTAACGTCACATTGTTTAAAATAGACGGTACAATGTATTTGCTAATAAACCAATTTAAGGCAAACTTATGCTAGAAACGTCAAAAACAGAATATTGGCCTGGGAAATTAAAGACACTGTTTACAACAAGGGTAATATTGTGGGCAGGGAATAAAATTCCCTCTCACGCCCCCTCCGGATCTAGCAGAAGTGGAGGGAAGACGGGACAAAGAATAACAGCACACACATGTGATGTTTACAGAAATAAAGTGAATTGCAAATAAGGCATCACACATTTGCATGCACAACACTAACTCAACAGGGAGTTTAATTAATAAAATCTAATTCTTTAAGGTTATTAAGAGTTGTTATAGGTCACCCGGACCAAAAAGTGACAAATAATACTTATTATCTAGGTTACAAGGATTACTTTTAGTTAGTAGTTTGGGTCAAATGGGTTTGTGCGTGTAGTTTCCATAGCTACACACACCGGGATCCCATGTCAAGGGGGAAGACTTTGGAGGTTGAATTGGTCAAGGAAAAGCTTTAGTTTATCTCCAGAAACCGGTCGCGTAAGAAGATCAGCTACTAATTGAGTGCTGGGCATATAGGTCAACTCTTATCAGATGGCGTTCCACCAGGTCTCTAAGGTACCAGACTTTACGGGCGTAATGCCTTGATCTGGTACTAGCAGTCAGACTCATGATGAGGTCAATGGCCGAACGGCTGTCAGTGTGGATGACATGGGGTCTCCCCTGCATCTGGAGAAGTTCTCTCAGGAGGCCGTCGATCCAAACAACATCCCGAGCACACTCAGTGAGGGTGATTAATTCGGATTCACAACTGCTAAGTGCGATGGTCTTCTGCTTGATGGTCTTCCAAACAATCAGTCCTTCCCCGAGTCTAATCATGTGTCCGGAGAATCCCCTACTATCTTTGGTTACTGACCAAGTGGCGTCTGAGTAGCCTTCCAATTTCAATTCCTTTTGGGACGGGTAAAAGAGTTTAAATGACCTGGTGCCCTTCAAATATCTGACGATGCGTTTAGCAGCTGTCCAATGGATTTCCTTCGGGTTGGTGTTATACCTGGACAAATTTATGACGCTAAAGCTTATGTCGGGTCTAGTGCCGGATACAAGGTACATTAATGACCCGATAAGTGACTGGTAAGTTGTAATATCAAAAGCCGGTGAGTCTTGACACTCGTCAATGTTCTGGGTGGTGAGCGAGGGGCTGCCTACAACGTTACAGTATTCTAGTCGGAAACTACTAAGAATTTTGTCAATATAAGCAGTTTGTGAGACATACAGGCCGGAGGGAGAGCTCTCAATCAATAACCCTAAGTATAGGGTATTCATGGTTTCTACCAAAGTGAAATACCAACTAATTTCGGACCAACAAACTCAACTTGTGTCCACCTCCATATTTGTTACGTGTATTTCAATAATGGCTACACTTCTGTAACGCTTTGTATGATAACTTCAACTCATTGTAGTACTACTTTCTCACGCCCAGGCTTACTTTCCTTTTCTACCTCTTCACCCCTTTTTTGCCGTTTTTTTTCTCTCTCTGCAACTCGCCCGTTTTGAGAGGTCTTGCTGTGGCTCGCCATCTTGAAAAAAGAATGAAAGGGCCTAAGGGATTCTTACCCGAACTGACTTTGCTTCATCTAGGGATTGACTGCAGTCCTGGGGTACTAACTCTTCAGACTGTAAGTAATGTAACCTGCTTGGAAAATGCCATTGATTATTCTTGAAACTCGGTCATCACCCTCGTATGGTGAATGAAGATTTGAGGTTTCTTCCCGGTGAATACTGTATTGGCCAAGCCAGTGGGCCCTACGTTGTTAGTTTCAAGGGGTGAAAAGGATGAAGAGCAAAAGCCTTTGCGTGACGAGGTTCCCTATCCAAGAGAAGTAGTGTAAATAAATCAACCAACTAATTTCGGACCAACAAACTCAACTTGTGTCCGCCTCCATATTTACTACGTGCAGCATGTTGCAGGACTAAGGCCCTCCTTTTCGGTCCATCTCCAGCGGCCTCTATTAAGGAAACATCCCGATGTCTGAATGTGTGTCCTTAGTCAACACAGAATTTTTGTAACTCTTTTACTGTATAGGGTTCACAAATGGTTTGTGCATCCATTTTTACCAACTGTTTGTAAACCAACTGTTTACCAACGACCCACTGCGAGGAAAAAAAAAGCAACGCTTGCGGGAGCTTCAGTTGGAAAAGTATGTTTACTAAACTGTAAACATGAAGTTTAAACCTAAAATAAACTTGCAGTTATTCACTAATTAAAATAAATTTAATCTAGTTAGGCTAACACAGGCCTACAACAGTTATTTGCTATTTAAACCGAAATTTAAACTAGCCAGGCTAACACAGGCCTACAACAGTTATTCGCTATTTAAACTGATTTTTAAACTAGCTAGGCTAACACAGGCCTACAAACAGTTATTCGCTATTTAAACTGAAATTTAAACTAGCCAGGCTAACACAGGCCTACAAATTTCTTTTTTCGTAAAAAAAAAAACCTTTTTTTTTTTAAATGACCGGTAAAATTATTTAAACCGACTGGAAAATTTACCTTTTTCTCCCAAAGTTTCCAGAAATAAATTTAAGTCACAATCCCCTGTCAAGGCAAATATCCCTATTTTAAAACTTTAACCCTGGTCTCGCAAGCGTTGTTTTTTCACACAATTTTAAACCATAAAAATCACTAAACTTCAGCTGCTCAACCTTAAAATATATAAAAACAATTTGCACCTGAACGACTGCACTTACAATTTACCCCTGCTTTGGCTTTTTGCTGTTGTTCTCTTGCTTCTCGCTTGAGTACGACTTGATTTACATCCAACTTGAGGAATTGAATAAAGTTTTGAGTCTGTGGTGTCCCTGTTGACTGCTCACTGGACACAAACACTTGTTTTCGTTTCAGCCAGCAAACCTCTGCAGAACTGACTGAAACAGTGGCTTTTCAATTCAGCCAGCAAACCTCTGCTGAACTGACTGGATTACTGGATTTTCATTCCAGCCAACAGACCTCTGTTAAGCTGACTGGAATAGTGGCTTTTCAATCCAGCCAACAGACCTCTGTTAAGCTGACTGGAATAGTGGAAAAACTAGCGAGCGCACAAAGTGACAAATAACTTGCTCACAAAGTGGCCGTAGCTGTGCTGATGGAGTCGGCGGCTCTCATAGATAATTTCGGCTGTGTTGGCCTACTGTAGTCGATGTCTAGGCCTATACATTGGACGGTGGGAGAAGCTTCCCTCGGTTTGGTCGGCTTAGCACATCAGCTCCTCGGGTCCTACGATCCTTGGCGCTGCTGGGCTCGGTTGCTGACCATGGCTTTGGGGGCTTGCTTCTATCGGCAATCGATGGCTGTGGGTTTGAGCCTCACTGTCATCTACGGCGATCTCTGGTAACGAATGGCAAGAATCCCGGCAACTGGAATCCTGGCGTTGTCTCGACGAAGGAAGTGGGAAGAATTTGGGTTCTTTACCGAATCCCACCGCTGCCACCAGTTTATTACGGAGCCTAGCTAAAGTCTCTAGGGGGGCTGTAACATTATTCCTAACTGGCAGTATTCTCCTTCCTCTCGACGATCCTGGTAGAACTGCCACCACTCATTCGCGAATGAGACCTAACCTTAACTCTGTTATGAATTAACGTGCTTAATTTATTCATGCAGAAGTCAGAATAAAAGAAGTCGATTTCAAACATATGCACATTTATTTATGGCAGATATATAACAAGTTACAGGTTAACTATTTAACGTTGAAGGTAAACAACTTTCGGTTGGGTGCACAACTTACGGCAGGAACCAGTTAAAAATATTTTAACTCAATTTTCAGGCATTTTGCGATGAAACAAGTTATGATTTTGAACAAAATCAAACAAATATTATATTAATTCTTCTTCCCTTTACGATTTTGGGTCGGGAAGAAAATTAATAAATTATCAAGGTTTTTAGGAACCCGTGGACCTCACACTAGCTTGTCCTCATTCATTGCGTAGGCTAAGAAATGTTGGGCTTAAGAGCTAGGACTAATGGTTATTAATCTTCTTGGGGTCTAAATCATTTTAGGTTCCCTTCCCCCTAAGATCTAATTAGCTAAAGTATCTTTAGAGCACATTTTAGTTTAAGTACTTTACAAAGCTAAAGCTTACCAAGTCATGGTACTACCGCGACTTCTTCATCTTCAGCTTATCCGCTACTCGGCTAAGCGCGCCTACTCTAGGAAAGGCATAGCGTCGCGCCGATCTGGAGTGGTTTTTTGGGACCAAGATTACAAACTTCCGTTTCCGTAAATACAGAAACACAGGGCCTTCACGTGGACGAACAGGAGAGCTCAAGCTTCTCATTTGTTGAAAACCTAACTCAATTTCATAGACTGCATTTCAATTCGACGATTGCCTTGAGGCGTTTACGCCTAAGGCGATTATTGGCTGGCTACATGTTGCAGTCCCAAATTTCCAGCGATCGGCAACTTGACTTCCGGAAAAAAAAGCGTCGTTCAAACGCCCGCGCTTTCTTCAAGACTGAGAAAAAAGCATCCCATTGGCCGAACTCGTGCCCTGTGATTGGCCAAAAAATGCTCTCTTGGATCTGGTTCCGGTTTGACGATCCTAGGGTCAGCAATACTAATTTCAAACTGAAATGCACTGACATTAATTTATTTTTATTTTAAAAATAATAATGCTATGCAATACTACGAGTTAATAGCTATAGGACTAAAGCTCGATAAATGAAAAATTCCAACTCTAAATGAGTTGACACGCAAATCTAAAATTCGCCATTGGCACTAGCTAACAGCTGTTACTAGCCTACGAGTGTGAGCGCTCTTGCCATTACGTTATGTGAACCGTGTCAAATAACGAAGCACTAAACTATAAGTTTAACCTAGATTAAAATATCAATTTATATTTTAAACTAACTAGAATTTTATTTAATGCCCAAACTAAAAGATTTCGAGATTGGTACCAACCGCATTTGTACTTACAGTTTTCTGGCTCCAAGCTGAAATACATTTCTATGGTCACAAATGCAATTCGTAAAAACAGCCGACACAAGGTCGATCTTCTTTACAAATGACAATATTTAACAATATTTACATTTTTCTTGAGTGGAAGGTTACATGTCAACAACAGAGGTTACATATTTGTATCCAAACGAATCCGACATTTACCTTAATAAACATTAAAGCGGCACTATCACCGATTGAAAGCAGACAAAATCTGACAACATCTAGCGCTATGCAGTACCATCTAGCACTTGCTTGCACCAAGCGAAGGAATACATAACGGCATTTCTTTTAACGAAACAAAGAAGCCACGACATCCTTAATTATTGAGTGAAAAGTTGGTTCGGTCCTCGTGCACCTGGAAACAAGTTATAAAGGTTAACGATATCACGGCCGCTAGATGGCGCCATGGTATTTTCGTTCGCATTTCAATCGGTGATAGTGCCACTTTAAGTAAATTCGAGGGTTTTACAGAAAATCAGGTCTCATGGCTTGTAAAAGCCGGATGCAACTTTTACGAAAAAAAGGATCCACGTAACTTTTCTTGGCATGCATTTTAACAAGTGTGATCCAAGTTAAATTAGCACAAAATAAATAAATGGTATTTTTATTTATTTTAATAAACCAGCAGCCACAACAGACTACTGAACTGAGTAGCCTACTCATATTTCTGCCGATACGACATACAAGGAAGATTTCCTGGAGAAATAGAAGCTAAACAGAAGAACATCTAAAAACAAGCTAATCTGTTACAGTCCAGTAACGAACCTGAATTTAGGAAATAACCAATGCCTTCCCACACCACGAGGGGGGGGGGCTTGGTTGAGTGATAAATTGCGATATTCCTTACACCGCGTGGCCCATCCAGCGAACGTGGCGGCGCCCTTGCGGCAGGAACAAAAAGTGGCACACAATCAGCCATAGGGAAAGCGGAGCGTTTCTCAACCTGGTGTGGAACTAATCTTGTCCTGGTTGAGTTCCCCATTCTTTAGTGCTTTAATGTTTTAGGGGCACCTGCTGTGCGCTTCCGTCATCTCAACCCCAAACCCCCTCCACTCGCAAGTGATAATCCAAAATGCATGGATTTTCAGTTGGATTGGTTGGGAGGGAAGGGCAAGAGAAGGAAGCATAGTGAGGACTCGCTGAGACTCGAGAAGCCCACAGGAAAACTTAAAAACCAAATCAAAAATTAAAAAAAAAACGTAAAATTACACAGAACTTTTATTTTGCGAATATTCGAATGGAATATATCATATTCTAATATGCTGTTGACGAACGAATAGTCGAATATTCGAATATTCGTCCGACCCCTAGTATTTGTGCGTTTTTGTATCCATTAAGTAAGTTTTATCTGGTGATGTATGTATATGATTGAAGTCCTCTCTCCAGCATAACTCAAACTATTAATTTCTCCTTTCCTATTCAATATATTTTGACCAAACTTGGCCGGTTAGTAGATAGGTATGGAAAGTATTTTATACCAACTTTTATGCAATTCTGTGCACAAGCAAAAGTAGGGAGCCACACCTAAATTTGAAAACTGCTCACTTGTTGTTGTTGTGTGACACCGTTTCAGAAAAAACTACTGCACCTACCTAACATCTGAAACATGAACTAAGCCAAAAATTTCTTTGGCCTTCATCCTCACAGAGACCACTTCTTCAATTGGTCGAGCCATTCTGGAGTTACAGGTCCCTGAAAGACCATTTTGATTGTTTTACATTGTTTTAACCATTGTAATTGGGGAACATCGCCACTCGGCAAACGCCAGATCCATTCTTCGTGCACGTGTTATGTCTAAAAAGTTGATTATTGAAGGGTAAAAATGAAAGAATCCGTGTTTCACCTAAACGTGTATAGATTTAAACCAAATGAAGCTACGTTGTTAATTTCAAGGCCTGGCAGCTAGAAACGATAAAATGGCGTATTTATTTCGTAGATGCAGAGTTTCAGAGATGAGTTGGAATGTTTCAAAGTGGGCAGCTACAATCGACTGCATGCATAAACCTTTGTAGCGCGATGCCAAAGCCGTAAAAAAGGTACACGGCTTACTAACAAAAATGTCAAGTGTGCGTAAAAAAAGGGGTTATATCATTGAAGTATCACTTGTTAAAATGTAAAATTGAAATAATCAAATAATTTTTAATTGAAATAATCAAATGTACAATTGAGAAAATTGCATATGTTTAAAGCAACATCCCGCCTGCCTTATAACTTTCCGCCTGCGTTATAACAGCCAAACGCCGATCTTCGCCATCGCCATGTTACCACCTCCAAGGTCAACTGAGATAGTAGCTGTGTTCCTCGTAGCAAAGAACGCAGCTACTGTCTCAGTTGGCATTGCACGTAATAGACGAACCAGCATGAAAGCATTAATTGTGTCGTCACAAACCGGTATGATTTTCGTATTTTAAAATCGCACTGTATAATTTTTTTTGGTTAGTATCTTATAATTTTTCTTCGGCGATCTGTTGGCATAAATAATTATACTTTTTACCACATTAGTCGTTTAGATTTTTGATCTCATGATAATTATTAGCAAATTAGTAAATGCACACACAAGAGATGAAACGCCATGGTTATTGTAAGCGCGCAAAGGATCAAATATGTGCGTCCCGCAGTAAATAAAGTTCTCCAATATTCAACAGAAAATCATCTAGACGCCACATTTTAAAACGGATTTTTATTGCCACGAAATATTCATTACCTTTTATTAACATAGCAGTCCCCCCCCCCCCACGGAGCTCTATTATCCCCAGCTTGAGAGTTGGCTTCCCTGCTGGTCTCATAACACACAGCATATGACAGGAACCGGCTCCATCTATATAAGCGAATCGCAACGGAGCACAGCATCTTTCTTCCTAGGGCAATTGTGTCGCCAGTTGCTCTTGGAGCTCCCATCTATGGATTCGCAGATCCTCCTTGCTGGCGCGGACTCGTCCTCCAGTTCCGGGAAAGGGATCCATCACCCATTCCCGAACCGGTCTTCAACGAGTTTGCTTCGGATTCCACCTTTCCTCCTCTGGACTCTGCCGACTCACCCTGTGGTTCAGTACGCATCTCCCAGGCTCCTCTCCCAGTCCACAAGCATATTAGACGGCCCTCTTTAATGAACACCAAGCCGCCACGCATTGGGACGATCTGTTTACCGCTTCAGCCACCTTCAAGCATTTTCCCTGCACTTCTGCAGGCCTTCCCACATTATGGTACATTTCGGGCCTCACCAACGACTACAGAGACCGTTTCTTTCTTCACCTGTTGCTTCTACCCCATTGGGGGGTGGGGGGTTTGCCTAGTCCTACTCTAAATTTTTTCCGCCAATAGGACTGCGTCTACCGGTTCCCTTCCCACGGTTCCAACGGAAGTTTTGTGTCCCATCGCATAGTCCTATTGGTTGTGGTTTTCTGGGTCTGCCGCGATCGCCACCTCCAATCCATGTTACTACTAGTGAAGTTCTCACTCCGACCTTGGATCTTCTCTGTCTCGAGCCGTTGTCTACCGGCTCCTTTGCTGACAGCCCTGTATCACCTGGATTCCTGCCTCTTTACCTTGTTCGCCTTCTCGCATTTCGAAGACACCACTTTGTCTAATTCCGGGGATAACACCAATCCGTCATCCTCCTCAACCAAGATCTTGTAAGATCTTTTAAGTTCTTACAGGGGTCCTGCAAGATCCTGCAAGATCCTGCAGGATCTTGCACAAAGTAAGATCCTGTAGAATCCTAACATAAGATCCTGTAGAATCCTAAAAGATCCTACAGGATCTTGCATAAGATTAGGTGCAAGATCCTATAGGATCTCGGTACAAGATCCTGCTGGGTCTTACAGGATCCTACAGGATCTTGTACCAAGATCTTACAGGACCTTACACGATCCTCAGTTTGGCATCCTCACTCTGAAAGAGAACCAAAGACCAACATCACTTTCTTCCTCCACGGAACGGGCCTGCCTCTGGGCCACTTCAGTTGTCATGATTCCTTTACACCGACAAGACTGCTTCCCTGAGGTGCTGGTGGCGACATCACCTCCTTCTTCTTCCATACGACATCTAGCTGGCACAAGGGGAAGAGTATGACCTAACAAGCTTGAATCCACTGTACAAACCAACCCCGGTCCGACGATTCCACGCACATCCTCTGTATTATCAAATCATTCCTTCGCATCCTGTGTCCTGGCCTTTCCTAACAGCCGGCTACAAACTTTCGAATTAAGCTCTATCCGGCCCTTGCCACCTGCACGCTCCGTTTTCCAGTAACGCTCTGTTTTCAAGATATCATCAGCCCTCACTACTACAACATAGACGATTCCTCACCGCAATGACGTCATTTTCAGCATCCGGGACCTTCGGTCTGCGCTTCGCCGCACCGCCACCAGCTGCCGCTACTGCTAACTCAGTGGCGCGAAAGTTCGAACCGTAACGGTTTTTCGTCAGCTCCATCCTCGCAACTCTGCTGTCATCATGTCCTCCGATTGTTCCTCATCGGAAGATCCTTTGCCACCTCCAAGAGTTGCTAATGTTCCTGTGCCTTCGCCTTGTGTGTACCTTGGATTTGCTGGCGGAACAAGCAGCATTTCAACCCGTACCCTTGTTGCCAGCACCACCGTCAGTGTAACGGCATAGACCCTCTGGGCTAACATTTCTGCCACTAAGTGGAAAGCGATTCGTCGGCGCCAGAAGAACTCTCGTCTTCGGGCCGATCGGCTCCGCCGACAGAAGGAAAAAGAAGCTACAACAACACCAGCCAATAATTTGCCCACACCACCCGGTTCGGGCTCTTCCCGTCCTACTTCTCTTCGCACGATTCCTGCTGCGACCGTGACTACAACTTCTTCATCAATGCACACCTTACGCTTCCCAGACCTTCAGCATTTTGCCCTCCACAACCGTCGTTTCGTCAACGAACAGGACTGAAAATAAAAAATGTTCGTTTTCCCATGGGTCCACCATGATTCCCATCCTGCCAACCACTGGCTATTTCCAAACCGCCCTCAACTATGGTTAGCGTACCACCATCACCTAATGAAACTTCAACTGTGAATTCTCCACTGCGATCCTTGCCTGCCTTCGTAGCGACAACGTTGCTACACCACCAGCATCGGAACCAGCCCCGTTTTCACCTGCTTCCATGATCAGGACAGCTCTTAAAAGAGGACTTCAGCTATCTGTTCGAGACCTTGAAAAAGTGGATCACAACATTCCCTTCATTCTCTCAATGGCTGAAGGTTTTGCGGCTGAACTGACTTCTCTTCGCTCCGAGAACGCAACGCTTCGATCCTCTGCTTTTCTGTTACCCGCGGCTCAAGATTATAATTTAAACCTGCATGTAGAAGTTGTGACTCTTCTGATGAACTCTGCACACGATTCCGGAATCTTCGTACAAACTACATGCTTCTCAAGCACAAGATTCCATGGTTCTCTCCTCTCAGGTCCTCGCCACCGTGGCGGGTATTTTACTGTAGCTGTTCTCGCACCAGGCGACTTCACGGAGCCCAAGCGTTGCTACGAATCTCACTCTGCATCACCTTCTCCATCAACAGTGCGTCACATTTATTAGACGCCTTCTTCGCAACTGGCATCACCAACCAGGATCCATCAGCAACAGCTGGGGTGCCTTCGAAAACTTACCTGGTTGGATCAAGCAAAAGTAACTCTCGTTGCTTGTACACGTCACGAATTAGTATCATTTTAAACCCCAAATCGTCACTAGAACGATTCGTCATCTTATTGACTCTCATTCACGTGACAACAATAAACTACAAAACGCATTTATTTTGAACAACAAGCAGGAGTTTATTTACGTACTTGCTGTCAAAATACGTTGAAGATTTAATCAATAATTTTTGAAGCGTATTTATAGAATTATAACACGGAACCTTCTTCCACCCTACCACTAATGCAACATAAACTCGTCCACCAGACACATTGAATTAATGCAAATAAATGCGACGGCCCCCCTTGTTTCTATGTCGTTTCTGATTGGTCAATAGTCGATTCGTTTGTAGTGTTAGCCCCCTTGTCCCCCCAGTTGCCCTGGGATTCTGGCTGCTGCCATTAACTATCCTATCATTTCAAACTCCTACGCTCTCTACGCATAGAAAAGCCTCTTTGGACCGCGAGTGGACCTGCTCCCATTCGATGTCCACATGCCGGACCTGGGACCATCCCTCCTCGCAGGATTCTCCTTCAACTATAACTCATACTTCCATCCTTCGTAATATACAATCATGTACACTTGCTATCCGCCAGAACCATCACAAGATGCTCTACTCATTCTTCTATTTTGCCGAAACTCAGGCCACATTTATCATTATGCAATCAATGATTCCTACGCCTTGATTCCACTCGTAATAAACAATATGCCATTCCTTCTCGACAGTTTTTTCAATCCTTCCTTCCAAGCCTGGTCCAGGTTACGCGAAGCATCCCTGCACCCGCTCCTCAAGCATTCCCTTCCATATTTGATCCTAGTAGATCAAGGTGACTTACACAGTACTCAATTTTATCCAATCCTAGTGAATCTTGATGTGTTCTTCCACGATCCTCCCTGATGGTGTTCTCTTCGCCACTAGTGTAGGGATCCCCGGGCTATGATTTGTGCTCCACTCCGCCATCTTCAAATCACTGGGCACTCTTCCGCTTTCTGCCTATGACATCAAGACCACTTTTAGAACTACTTCTCCCGGCTTTCTGTGCTTCCATATCAGGATTAATTTCGTTGGTTCCAACCTGTCTGCCACCAACACTAGATGAAGTCTGCTGCATCGCTTCCTGACCAAGGTAGGTTGGCATCTTGTTTGTTTGCAATTCTACCTTCCCCTAGGTGTCAAATCGTCTGTTCCTCCTCCTGGCATCAGCTGTTCCTGTTGCTCGCCCCTTGGGACTGAGGATCCCGGGGCCTAGGATAGAGAAACATTCGTTGCTTCCACCCAGACATGGTCCGTGGGGGCGCCGGCTCATAACGTGGGTGCTCCGAACCTAACCCGCCACCTTATGTGACGAAGTCTGCTATGTTAATAAACGGTAACGGATATTTTCGTGGCAATAAATGTTTTAAGTGTTGTTGTGCTTTATGTTTAAAATATATGATTCGTATAGCACAACAGCACTTAAAAGGACATTCCTCCCAGCGCCATTTTTCTTGATCCTCCACATCAAGTACTTCCCCAAAGTTTTATTTACTTACAGTTAGTCAATCCCTAGCTAAAAATACTAAAATTCCAGGGCCACCTGGTTAATTTTAGTTTTGTTTGCCTAAACGAAAATATACATTACCTTTTTACCCACCCAAGCCTCCCCACGAATGGACTAGGTTCATGTGGGTTGGAAGAAAGATGCTGTGCTCCGTTGCGATCCGCTTATACAGACGGAGCCGGTTCCTGTCATGCTCAGTGAGTTACAAGACCGGCAGGGATGCCAACTTTCAAGCTAGGGATAATAGAGCTGCATTGGGGGGGGGGGGACTGCTATGTTAATAAAAGGTAATAAATATTTTCATTTAGGCAAACAAAAAATAAAATTATCCAGGTGGCCCTGGTATTTTAGTCTTTTTAGCTAAGGATTGACTAACCGTAAATAAATACAAGTTTGGGGAAGTACTTGATGTGTAGGATCGAGAAAAATGGCGCTGGGAGGAATGTCGTTTTATGTGCTGTTGTGCTTTACGAATCATATATTTTAAAAATAAAGCACAACAGCACTTAAACATGCAATTTTCTCAATTGTACATTTGATTATTTCAATTAAAAAACATCAATTTTTATCCTTCTACATTTTAACAAGTAAAGTGAAACTTCAATCATATAACCCCTTTTATTATGGCACACTTGACGTTTTTGTTTGTATCGGTCTATATGTAACCTGGATTGTATTTTTTTGGACACAATGTTTGGTTCAATAACCAACAGTAATTGAGTGTTTCATATCGCTGTTTTTCTACATTTCTGTTAACTATGTGTAGTGGTGTTCCCTGGCATTTCAGTCCTACATTTTCTTATGTGTTTCACATACACTTTCAGATTGTTCTTGTTAGTGGCCATCTGGACAGTTGGGACGTTGGTCAAGGAGCCATGGATGATGGCGCTGGCGCTTTTATATCCTGGAGTGCTTTATCACTTTTGAAAGAACTCGGACTTCGCCCTCGTCGCACGATGCGTGCCGTTTTGTGGACGGCTGAAGAAGCAGGTTATTGGGGAGCTCAAGCGTATTATGCTCTGCACAAAAAAGAATTGGCAAATTTTGATTTGGTGATGGAGTCGGACATTGGCACTTTCAATCCTACTGGCCTTAGTTTTTCAGGAAACAACGAAGCAACTTGTATCATGCAGGAGGTTGTAAAGCTTTTACAGCCTTTTGGCGCATCAAAATTAGTTACACCTTCAGAAGGTTCAGATATCGATGTTTTCACGGGAATCCCCCAGGCAAGCTTGCTCAATGCGAATGACCGGTACTTTTGGTTTCACCATTCTGAAGGTGATATGCTAACAGTCGAAGATATCGACATTCTGGACGCTTGTACTGCTGTCTGGGCATCAGCGGCGTTTGTGGTAGCAGATTTAAAGGACATGTTGCCACGTTGAAACACGGATGAGAACTATGTATAGACAGCTTCACTGCAATCACGTGACATTCTATCGTAATAATCGAATAAAATATTTGACATACTTAAAAATGCAGCCATGTCTACATGACAGTTTTAAACTGTCGTAACTAATAGCAATTAATATTCCAGGCAGTTTTCTACATATGTTCAAATCTTATTTGTCATTATCGATTTTATATAACCTCCAATAATTGGACAGCTGCTTTAATGAGGAAGAATATAATGGTGAGTAAATTGTTGAAGAAATTGTTATGAGCAAAGTATGCTGTGCGGTACTTTTTACAACAACAAGATTAAGGCTACTACATTGTAATTTTATGTACAAGTTTTCTTATTGTCTTCCTTTGCCTGGTAACATGTGGGGTTTTCAGAATTATTATTCTTAATAAGAACTTTTGATTTGATTGCAAAGAGTTTATTCATAATTTTTCATGAATTTTTTCCTGTAAACATTAAAATTAAAATTGTAGACCATGCTTTCTGATATGGTTCAGAACTACTTTCAGATACTGTTATGGCTGAATAAGAAAGGTTTTCTAATTGTGACTTAGCAAGCGTTTAACTGCAGTGCAATATGTACCTAAGTATAGTAACAATAGCGTCAACTCTTAATTGAATTATGCAATGTGTATTTTGTATGACTTTTACATCAAACTGTATTTTTATTTTGCATAATAATAATGTAATTGTTTTAGCTGTGTGACCCACGTGAACTGATTAGTCTTGACCTTAAAGTTTATTTTTTGTGTTACTATTGCAGTATTTCATTAATATTTTGTAGAATGTTTATAAATGTTATGAATTCAATGCCTTCATTTTTTTTGCCAAAGTTTTTACATAATGTATGTGATATTTATGAGCGGTGGTCATTAAACAATACCCAGGATGATGTAAAACTGAACTACTTTACTATGGCCAGTACATACGAAAATTCTTACGTCTAAAAAGAATGTGTAATCATTGTTTGTCTGGTAATCTTATGTGAAGTAAAAAATGTTTGCAAGTTACAAAGTAGCAGTACGACAAATATGTTCTTTTTGGCTTCGTTTAACGGAAAATTCAAAATTGTTAGTGGTGTAGGTAAGGCCACGCAAAAAAAAAAATTGTTTAGTTTATGGGCGAGGTTGCAAATTGAAGCACCAGGCAACCAGGGATTTATTTTAATTTTTATTTCTTTAACCAAGAATTTAAACAAATTCTTGCTTTAACTGACCACATTTCTTTGAGATGTACCTAGCTGTATGCAGTCAGCCTAAAAAAGTATAATATTTCTGATAATGTGTTATTTATGTCATCTAGAATTAAAAATATTTTAGTTTTTGCCAAATAACTTCTTAGTGGTTTGAGCTAAAGGTTTGACATTAACACCATTGAAACGCTTGTTTCGAACCGGTTGAAAAGGTGTACTGGAATGTCGAAAACGGTCAAATTTGACGAAAATGTTATTTTTAGCGGAGGGGGGGGGGGGACCAAGATTGATATAAAAAAATTTTGACCAGCGCTAATTTAAAGCACCCGCACACGCCTGTAAACCAAACAATTAACTTTGCATGTTTTAAGCAGCTATTTTTTACAATCCTTTTCAATTCATACTGATGATTCTTTTACAAGTCAAGGTCTAAAAAAAATTGCTCGGTCAACCATTTTTATTTGCTTATTTCACATTTGAAAGTGTTAATTTTTATTTGAACGAATATTACAGACTCACTGGATATATTGTGCACTTGTTTATGTATAAAAATTAGCAAATGTGACACAGACTTGTCTTATTTTTGATATCACATCCAATACAGTATAATCAATTAATCATGAGCCATAAACTGAAGCCTTCAAAAGGATAATGTATGCAGTATGTTATCTATCTTGTGTACCTGTTGAAATTAATTTTGTGCATAAACTGGCAAATAAATAGTTTTTGTTGATGGAATTTTGAATTTTTTTGGGGGTGGGAAAAGTGCGGGGAGTGGGAAGAGTTCGCCTTTGTAAAGGGAGATGGATGGTAGATTCCAGAATCTGGGGAGGGGGAAGAAAGTGGGAGTAGTTAAGGAGACATTGTGAGGGCTGGGTCTGAGTTGGTATCTATGGCAGAGACGCATCTTCGGGATGAGGAGAGAGCTGCCGGGATGGCGAAGATGGGAATGGGTGGAGCTTTAGGAAGAAACGGGACAAGAGAGAGTGAGGGTTGGGTTTCTTCTTTAGGGATGGGGTAAGCGGCAGGTCTGGGAGAAGGGGAGGACTGGAACATCTGTGGGTTACGGGAAGGCTTGAGGGAGTCATTGGTAGTGATTCGAGTGGTATACTTCGAAGTTGAAGGGGTGAGAAAAAGTAGAAGGGGTATAATGTGCTTATTGTGGGGACGTCAATGCTAGGCTAGTGGAGTGGTGGGGGAGGGACTGGTAATGGACATGCGGTGCATAGTTTTTTTTTGGGGGGGGGGAGAGTGTAATTTGGAGCTGACGAGTTTGGGAAGTGAAAGCAGTATGGCGTTTACCTGGGGAAGGGGAAAATAGCAGGTCTTCAGTGGATTTTGTGTTATGGAACGATAATGTGGGGGGGGGGGATTTGGGTAAGAGGCATGCGGGTGGATGTTGAGGGGCGATGGGGGCAGATTCTGACCATTTGTCTGATCTGGTCTGCTTCAAAGGTGAAAAGGGGTGGGAGAAAGGGAGGGGGAGAAATAGAGGAACCAGAATGGAGGGGATGCTGGAAAATTTTCAGAAGGCGGTGGGAAGAGGGGGTTGAGGAATGGGTGAAGGGTACGAGAACTGGGAGAAAGAGGTACTGAAGGTGGCTGTTAGGTCCTGATAGGACTGAGGGCAGGAGAAGAGATAAGGGAGAATGGGAGAGGAAAATGGTGGTTGAATTAGGAAGTGAAGGAAGCTATCAGGGATAGAAAAGAGGCGTGTAGAAACTGACAGAGGCGGATTGGGGAGAGGTGGAGGGAGTATGTGAAGAGAAAGAAGGAGCCTGGAGCGATGATAGCAATGAAAATATCAAGAGTTTAACCATAAGCTGGCAAGAGAGAATGCAAAGGGGGCAGGGAAGCGGGCTCTTCTGGAGATCTGTAAAGGAAAAGAATAGGGAGCGTAGCGAGGAGAGCCAAAGAGGGAAGGGAACCAGGAAGGAGGAGGGGGACTATTGGCGATGTAATGACTGAAACTCTGAGAAGGCTGTGTGGGGTGGAGGAGGAAATGGGGAGCAAAGAGGTGATGGAAAAGGACAGCTGAAGATTATTTTTTTATGGTGAGTTTAAAGTGTGTTCGTAAGGGGAAAGCTGCTGGGGAAGATGGGTTGATGGGGAGTTGATCTGGGATGGGTGCCAAGGGCAAAAGAACATTGATTTGGGAAATGAGTGAGGTTCTGAAAGAGGAAGAGTTCCGGAAAGCTGGAAGAGAGTGAGAGTTCATTATGTGTTAGGATAGGGTGAAAATTGAGAACTTTAGACCCATAGCCGTAGCTAGTGAGGTGTATAAGGCCTTCATGAGAGTGGTTCAGAAAGAGGATGAGGCTGGAAAATAATGTCTTTGTTGTGACATGGGCCATTGAAAATAAGAGGAAGGAGGGGAGGAGCCTTTGGGTGGCTTTCCTTGATATTACCCATGCCTATGATGGAGTGCGTGAGAATTCCTGTTGGCAGGGTGGGGGGATTTTGGAATTGAAGAGGGGAAGAGTGTATGAGGGTGCGATGTATGTTGCAACACGGGGGGGGGGGGTGTCCAGTCAGACTTAGTGGAATGTAAGAGGGGGCTGAAGCATGGCTGCTCCTTAACACCGCTGCTTTATGTGGTATACCTTAGGGAATTAGAAAAGGATTGGTTGAATTGAGGAGGGGAGGGGTAGAGGAGGGTTTCTGCACACCGGTGCTGACATTTGTTGACGATATCGGGCTGCTTGAGGGGAAGCGTGAGGGGGCTGTTTGGGGAGTGCACGAAATACATTGTGGAGATGAAGGTGGAGTTTAGTGGGTAAAATCGGGGTTTACAGTTTTTTGGGAAGGGGAGGATCATTGGGGAAGGATAGGAGGAGAGACTCAAGTTAGTGAGGGGGGAGGGCATAGACAAAGAGGGTGGCTGAATATGATTATCTGGGGGTTGAGATTGTTTGTGAAACCTGACTACCTCAAGGGATGGAAAGGGAGGGGAAAGGTCAAGGAGATGATTAAGAAAGTGGCGATGCGGGGGTACAACAGGTATGAGATTACAAAGATTCTGTGGAAAGGGGTAATGGTTCCGAGGGTGATGTTTGTGGGACGGGGCTCTGGTTTATAGTTGGGAAGGGTGGAGCAGCTGGAACGGTTCCAAGAGCAGGTGTGAAAGGGGAAATGAGCTGGTCGTCCTTCAAGGCGAGAGAAGTTGCAACAAAGTTTGGGTTCGACAAGAGGGTGTGGGCTGGAGGAAGGGGTGTTTGCGAGTAGAATGAATGAATATGTTATGCGATGGGGCAGCACAAAGTGGGTGGATAGGATGAGGAGGCTGATGGGGAAGCATGTGAGGGTGGGAAGGGATGGAGAGGGCAGGGGGATGGAGAAAAAGCATTTAGGAAATGGAGATGGAAAGATGGAGTAGGGAACTGGATGAAACGTCTTCAGTGGATTAATTTCAGGAGGAGAAAAGAGGATGGGGTCGGAAGGGGAGGACTGGGGCTCTCGACATGAGGGCGATAGTGTGGAAAGCTGGGGGATGGAAGAGGTTGTCACGTGTGGCATTTATGTAGGGCAATGAAATGATGGAACATGTGATGATGGATTGCTGGGGGCTTGACGACTTTAGGGGAAAGAGGATAATCAGGTTCGTGAAGGGAGTTAAAACAAAACTAAACTCTGTGTGTCTTGTCGTATATGTGTTGAAATTGATACCGGGGGGGGGAGGTAGCAGTGCATTTCATCTGCTAACTAATTTGCTTCTTAGTGGACGATAATAATGTTAATAATTAACATATGTAATAATATTTTATTACACATACCAAGTACAAGGCACAAACTCCAGGACTGCCACGTGGGTGCACCTGGATTCATAACTGCAAGTCATACAACAAACACATTTTAAATACATTTAAATTAAATAAGTCAAAAAGTCACGAAATAAGTAATAGTTATTGTGGTGTCGTCACTTGTGGCATCACAATTACTTCGCAATCCTTAGTTACCTTATTGTTAACCTTACTCAGACTAACTAACTAATAGTGTTAGAGTGCCATACATTAACAACTGATACTGATATGTACTGATTCCCATAGATGTGCCCATTGGTTGGTCACTTGACCGACTGTTATGTAAAGCCATGTAACTAAATACACTGGTACATTCCTGTGCTTGCATTAAGTTGTGTAATGTCATTACTCTGCTGCGGGAACCCTGCGCAATAGGCTACCACCAGGACAATCCAGAATGGCGACGACCCACCCCAGTGGAGTATTATTTTAAGATTTAGTGTAAATAATTTCCCCTTCCAACCATCTTCAGTACTCCAAATTTGGTGAGTTGGCAATTTCACTATTTAGGCAAAATAGTTTAGGCCCGGTATGGGAATTTATTTAAATCTTAAAGTTAAAGCTATTACTTGAGTGAGTAAAACTTGGTGTGGTTCGAATTCATTGTAGTTAAATATTCGTTTCTTACTTGCTAGAACAGGGAGAGGTATTGCTTTGCTAATGCACAATTTGTACAAGGTTTGTGCCCCGATGCAATGTGTTGGTGGCTTTCACTTACCGTACTATAATTAGGATAAGCTGATAAAAACGCAAATAAATTGGGCCTTAGCATAGCGATGTGCCCTATCTCTACACTGGCTGGCTGTGAGGTATATTATCGGCTATAATACCACGAGTGCTTCTATGAAATCGATAATTTGTGTGCTTTAGCACGTAACTCCTTTCCAGATTTAATTTCCCAAGACCGAAGGTTGAGGGAAATTTGTTGGAAAAGAATTGAGTGCTAAAACACACAAATTATAAATTTCATAGAAGCACGAGTGGAATTCGGTTAGAGAATTTTTTGTTTTTCTTTCCGCAAAACGATTCTCCGAAGTGATTTTGTTTTAGGGTTTCACTTTCGATTTGCAGGGAATTATGATACGTAATATCCCAAGAGCTAATTTTTCAACTCGAGTGTTTTGGCTCCTATAACTCATGAGTGCTATTTAGGCAGACATTAATTTCACGAGTGCGTAGCACGAGGGAAATTATCTGCCAATAAATAGCACGAGTGAGTTTAATGGGCCAAAACACGAGTGTTGAAAAAAATTTGATAATTTCTAATAGCTCGCAGGGTATTTAGTTAGAGAATTTCACGTCATATTTCAGTATTCAGCACTCTAAATTCGTATGCAAGATTTAAAAATTTTATAAAAGTCACGCTGCCGTCCAAATATCGGCACGCCGATTGGCACTATGGCTGCCAGGAATAAAATTGATATCGCCGTCGCTGAAGAATTTTTCATTAGCGCACACCTCCAAACTTTTTACTTTAAACAATTCCGTAATAATAAATTATTAAATTCAGTACATAATTTTATTTTTTTTAAATTGCATGAGTAAATAAAAAAAAAACAATCAAATACGGACTGTAGTGGAGCGTAATAAATTTCAAAACGGTGTTTAGAATTTGTTCTAGGTTACGTTGACGTTAGGCCTAACAACACAAGAGGATTAACGGGTTTCGCCACCAGCTTCTACGTGTGATTGCAGGCGTTGCTAGGTTGCGGAAATGAACGACACAGTGCGTATTTCTAAAGAAAGGCCTTCCGGACTTTTACTGGTAGGAAAATACATACTTTTATTTGAAATGAATTCGACAAACGTATCGTAACGTGCCAACTGTGGAATGTTTGAAGGAGTGACTGCCAAAAGCGTGTCAACTTCAGAAAGCGCTTGCCATGTTTTGCACGGTTTAGTATTACACTGCGTCGACCAATGAAAGCTACAGGATATTGCCTAACTGATTTAGTTTTAAATT
>JAHWFP010201337.1:0-18609 GCA_023313725.1 Lithobius niger | reverse complement strand
ACCAATGAAAGCTACAGGATATTGCCTAACTGATTTAGTTTTAAATTTAGCCAATGAACATCGACTTACAGTGATAATCACGCAGTAGCATTTGCAGGGAACGTCAACTACGTCGTTTGCTAAAGTAACGTCTGTAGTGACGGCCACTACAGGTGGTACAAAAATTACACCTGCAACTGTCATACATATGTCAACCACTAATAAGCTGTAACAAATTACTAACAATTTAGCAAAATTAAATTACTAAAGCCACTCGAGACCATAATTGAATTACTCAACAGCTAAGCCTAATTCCAAATTCATAGCCTACCTAGTTTTACAATTTGCTTGCCCAGAAATGTCATAATTAGTTCTCCGTTATTTTTAAATTACTTCTCAAGCAAAAAAAATAACACCACCGGTTTAAGGAGCCTGCCAGCCGAACAAGTTTCACTAAACTAAGGTAATTAACGTGAGAATTTTTGTTTTCTTTCCGCAAAACGAGGACCATGGTCGACTTACACTAAAAGACCCCGGCAAATCTAAAGCGAAACCGAATTACACTGAGAATTTCCCTGACCGAAATTTGCTTACTCGATTGTGTACTAAATTCGCCCAATAACAACCGACTTACAGTGATAATCACGCGTAGCTTAAAGCATCATGTGATGTTAAATTTGAAATTTTATTCTACGTGAGTTAGAAAATATTACTTTTTGATTTTCTGGAAGTGGAAATGATAATATCAAATTTATTTATGCAAAACATTTCCCTTTAAACAACCTCCAAAAACTCATTTAAATCCTTATCACAATGTTATGCGATTTAAGCTTGATTATTGACTGTAGTGCGTTTTAAAAAAATCTAATGCGATTTATGCATTTGAAAATACATTATTGCTTCTTGAGCAAGAAAATATGTCGTTTTCGACAATTATTATTTTTCAAGTGATTTAACTTTAAATCAATGGTTCTCAAAAGTAAATCTGAGTTACTTTTAAAGCAAATTGCTTGTTCTCAAATTTGTTTGGTATAGGCGCTATGAATTCTAGGTCTCTTGGTAAGTTACATTTACATGAAATGGTATAAAATCAATTTCTATTTATTCATATGTTGTTTTATTAACAACGTAGCACTAATTTATTTGAAGCACTGGAAGAGGAATTTCTACGAACTGTTTTTAAAATAAATGAAACTGCAATTTTCGTTTCATGATCCATTTCCTTATGGATGTGAAATGCAAATATTGCTTACAATTAGTAATAATTTTAATTTTATAATTCATGTCCTTATGGATGTAAAATTAAACAGTATAGCATAGCTATGAATAGTTCGTTCAACTTCCGTTTCATACTAGTTTGAAAATTCATGCCTTTAAAATAATTAAAATAGCATCTGCTTAGGACCTTCATTTTGTTTCTTTCTTAAATTTAAGAAATGAATGTCCTTAAATGCTTTTTTTTCTTATATCCTCCATTCGTGAAAGGGAATCCATGCCATGCAGTGATGTTATTATTTATTTATATAAGTTTACTTTGGCTAGGTAGTCCGAACTAATTTTATGAAAACTGGACTCCTATATAGCCTATTATTTATTCCTGTGGCACCAGTTTCGTTTAAAAAATAAAATGCTATCTAGAATAAGTAGAGTGTGACTGAAATGCAAGTTCTGAAACTATTCATTGGGGGGGGGGGGGGTATTTTAAATTTTAGTAAAATTTATTTACCGTACAAGTTTGTATAGTACGTATAAGTTCAAATGACATAAAACATTAATTTTGAATGTCCGGTAACCATCGGGTAGTTATTTGGGAATGTATCTTTACATAATCCTTGGTTTTGAACTTTTAGCCGCAATGGGCGCGGCAGCGCGAACTAAGCGCTAAAAAGTGGATTACGCTCTCTGCGCGTAGAAAGAGTAATTTCCGCTGCGCGTTCGAACTCTAAATAATGGTTTTAGAAAAGGTAGTTATAACCTTTAGACTTAGTAAAAAGAATATTTTACTTGTTCTTATATTAATTTGGCTTAATCATTAAGTTCTTTTAACTGGGGGTGTGGGGGGGGGTGGTATCACTCACGAAGTTGACATACCATCATAACAATTATGTTGGGAAGGAACATGTTCCAGCTGTTCTCATATGCTTGAACATCCCAATCCCGTATACCATTTTACAGTGATTTCCCTCCATATTGTTCTTATGAATGTGAGACAAATTAAGGTAACAACAAGTATCGCTATATGCGAACGTTTATACTTACAATGAACCAATTTACATGTCAATTTCACATGCATTCATAATTTTATGAATTGGATTTTAATCTTTGTCCTTCAATTTTCTGTATTTAAGATGATCCAGATAGCGACGGCGGCGACGATTAATGCCGTTGCCGTTACCGTTCTCGACTGCCCGCTACAAAATAAGCGGCGCGGTGGAGTACGACATTGCCCGCCCTGAATTCAGGGGTTTAATTGTATGTATTGTATATTATTATTTGTTTTTATTTTGATCTTGTTTTTCCTTTCTTATTTTTATTTTATTGTGGTAAAAGGAAATGTCATGTTTTTATGATCATAGATTTCTGAAAGTTCTTCCAAATTAAATTTTCCTTATTAATTTCTTAACTTTCTACATGAAATCTTAAATTTTAGTCAAAATTAAATTTCCCTGTTCTTAAAATTTTCTCGATTTTCCATCATTTTCATCATCACCAAGTATTAAATTTATACTTCTTAAATCTGTGATCGTACAATATATTTATATGTATGAATTTTGATCAATTTTATTTCAGAGACTGTATTATATGTATTGTATATAGTCAATGTTCACTGTTTTATTTTATTTCTTGACTATTATTATTTTTCTTAATTTTATCAGAACCCTGGAATTGTTTGTTGCTGTAAATATTTATTTTAATTTGCCGTGTTTTGCAACATTATTTTATTATACTCATTCGTCGTAACCTTGATTTACCGTAACTTACTGTAAAGATTTTAATTTTACGTCCAAATTGTCTTCGGTTACTAATATTTCCTTCAAATACAATTTTCTAGTCAAAATTACTAAATTCAATTTTTTTTAATTTAAATCATTCAATAATTTCAATTTTCTTGAATATTTTTTTTCTATTTGGTAAAAATTATTTCAAATTTTCCTTCTACTGTAACTTATGGTTACGACATGGTTATGTGGTTTTAACTTTTATTTTACGTTTTTCCATGTCTTTGTGTTACATTTTTGTATAACGTGTTTGTAAATATTTCTATTTTGATTAACCTTATGTTAATAATTTTCTGTGATTTACTATGTTTTGTAAATATTTTCATGCTCATTTATCATCTTATCATGTTGTAAATATTTACGTTTCGTATGTTACGTTTATACGTGTTTACGTATATTTTCATTTTTTTCTCCGTAATTTATGATTTGTCTATATTTTCTTGTTTTCCAAATAATAGTATTTTCTAAAACAATCAACAAGTTTCCGTGTCAAAAGTTATTTTACATTCCATCCTGAAACATAATAGACTTAAGCTATTTCCCATGTATTCTATGCGATGCAAACATGTTCAGTATCATGCACTGTGAGAATCGAAACTGCGTAGGTGACTGGTCTAGCAATCATGCGTTGGTTTCGGAAAAGAACTTCCGTTTTTACTCACTAGGGTCCCTGCGTGCAAAGCGCGTGAACGCTCCTTCACGGTGACGCCACGTTATCTTAGTTCACCGTTGGATACACAAAGAATTACTCATCCTCAACATTTGCCTCTTTCAACTGCCGACGCAGCCTGATTTCTGGGGTAGTTTTACTGCTACGGGTATTATAACCATGCGTAGAACCAAGCATTCTTTGTTTATTAAGTTCGTAATCTATTTTACGGTATTTATTTTGTAAATAAGCGGCCGATTTTGGCACGACGCGTTTGCGTTTCTTGGTTGGGCTCGTTTCTGAACCGCTAGCTGCATCGTCAGGCTCGGAAGGCGTAAACGTTGGTGGTTGAATCTCCGATAAATGGTCTGTCGGATCTTCCAAAAGTTTTGCAATGTACTGTTGTAATTTTATTTCAGCTTCCGTCAAGGTACTGTTAAGCTGCTCTGACAAATCCAAATCAGTAGGTCCGTTAAAAGGAATAGGTTGGTTATTTGTTCTTAGGAACCATGGTCTTAGATTGTTCACATGTGCGCGAACGACTTTTAATGGATCCAGAAAATGTACAATACGAACGATAACATCATTAACAATTTCCATATATTCTAAACGGTCCCATCCAAGCATGAAGTAATTTCGGTGAAATTTGTTTAATTGGTAAGAAGTCGCGTAATAATACTTAATCATCCATTATGTAGCGGTACGGACGTGCAGTGCGATCATAAAAGTTTTGTTGTCTCTTAACTGCTTTCCAAGTAGGCGCTCGAGCGACTTCGAATGCTGCTTGTAGTCTACTCTCTAGACGTACTATAGTGTCATCACTATCATAGCAGATTCGTGGTGGTTCGAAAGCTAATGCACTTGGCAATCTAAATTCGGAACCATGATGTAAATCGTGTGAGCTAATTAGCGTGGTTGAATTAGGACACGCATTTAGTGCTATAGTCACTAATTCTAAATACTCGCACCAATTTTCTGGACAACTTGCAGAAATTTTACGTAATACTGTTTCTATTCTCTTGTTTGCGGCTTCTACCATTCCTCCTACCAACGATGTGTTAGGAGTGCAGTTTATCTGATTAATATTGAACAAATTTGACAATCTTGTCACAATAGCGTTGTTTATCTCCCTTCCGTTGTCTCCGCGCAGTTGCACGGGTGCTCCAAATCTAGCTATGAGGTGAGAAAACAACTTATTGGCTATTGTTTCTGCTTTCTTATCAGGAATTCTGACTGCAATTACATAACGACTGAAGTCGTCAATTAACGTCATTATGTAGACGTTCCTGTGAACGCTTTTATTCAAAGGTCCAATGAGATTCAAACTCCATGAATGAAGTGGTCTCTGTAAGGGTTGATAGGCTCTTAGCTTAGCCTTTAGTGGCTTGTTAGGTCTAACGTAAGCTTGACATACTTGACAAGTTTTAACGTAATGTACGATATCGTCCATCATTTTAGGCCAATAGCAATATAGCTCTGTATTAATTCTCTAGTTTTAGTGGCTCCGCGATGTCCGGCGCCAGGTGTGGAGTGGTAATCCCGGATACAACAGTTCCGTAGAGATTTTGGTATAGACATCTGTGCTAGATTGTGCATACAGCCTCTATTTGGATCTGCTAGTCGAATTCTGTATAGAATTCCGTCATAATCTTTATAAAAGATGTTTCGCTTGTTAGAATCGTCGATCAGATCTTCGGATGATTGATCTTTTAGACGTTTAATTATTTGGCCTAGGAATGGATCGTTTCATTGCTCCGCCGCTAGGTGTTATCGCATCTAGTCAGGAAACAGTCTGCCCAACACAGCGACCGGTATCTCTATACGAAATAGCGCGTTGGAAACCGCTAGAAGTCGGCCCGACTTGTGACGTAAGATGAATTCATATTCCCTGAGTTGAAGTAAGATTCTTTTTAATTTGGGGGGAGGGTGGAGGCACAATAAAGATACCAAATTGCTAATTGATCTGTGGTTAAGAAAAACATCTTACCAAGTAAATAGCAACGAAATGAAGCTATACAATGTATAATCACTAGAATTTCCCTTGTAGTAGTTGTTTCCTTCCATTCCGCCTCGGTGAGGGTTCGGGAAGTGTAGGCTAACGGATAGTTTATACCTCTGTGATGTTGACTTAAACAACCTCCGATCGCTACTCCACTAGCATCAGTTTCAAGGAAAAAAGGTTTAGAAAAATCTGGGTGTTTAAGCGTTGCAGCCTTTATCATAGCTAGCTTAAGTTCTTGAAATGCTCTTTCTTCATCTTCGCCCCACAGAAATTTACAGTTTTTCCGTGTTAGCCTGGACAAAATCTGTGACATTTCGGCGAATGAAGGAATGTGCCGCCTATAGAAATTTACCATACCTAAAAATGAACGGACTTGTTTAGGTGTCTTAGGCGTAGGATAATGTTGCATAGCCTTAGTTTTATCGCTATCGGGTTGTATCCCGCTTTCATCTAGCACAAAGCGTAGGAATTTAACCTTTTTGCGTGCGAATTCGCATTTTTCAACGCTGAGTTTTAGTCCTGAACGAGCGACTAGTTCTAGTGCCCGATTCACATGACTGATGTGAGTTTTAAGATCTGGACTACTCAGGAGACAATCGTCAAGATAGACGGTACAATAGGCTCCTAGCACGTCTGGAAATATTGTTTGTGCACAAAATTGAAAGTGCGCAGGCACTGTTTTAAGACCCATTGGGAGTCGGTTGAAGAAATAGGTTTTAGAGTTAGCAGAGAAGCACGTCTTAGGTTTAGCAGATTCCGCTAATTTAAGTTGGTAAAATCCAAATTTAAAGTCTAAGCGTGTGAAATACTTAGCTCCGCTAAGGTGAGCCATACTTTCTGTCACAGTAGGTATTGGAACACTTACACTTTCAATGACAGAATTCAAGCCGCGTAAATCTACGACTACGCGATAACCAGTTGGCCTTCTCTTTATCATTAGACAAGGAGATAACCATCCTGATTTACCTTCTTGAATTATTCCTACTCTCTGCATTTCGTCAATATATTTATCCAATAATTCACGTTGGTGAAATGGAACTCGGTACATTTTAGAACTTTCTGGTTGTGATTCGCCAGTATCTATAGGAACTTCGTATCCCTCATAACATCCTAAGTCAAAATCGTTTTTGGAATATGAATCTTGATAATTTCTAAGCATATCTAGAAATTCTCTCGTTTCCACCCTGTTTAAATCAGGAAACGTGAACCTATGTTTTAAAATTTCCCATTCTTCATCGAGTTCTGGCTTGGGAGCGTCAGTTAGGCTACTAACTGGCACTTCCGATGAGCTTTCACTCAGTTTGGATTGATTTTGGGAAGCCTCGATGGGACTTGAGATTTTAGATACCTAGATGGGACTTGCGGTTTGAGATTTCTCAATGAGACTTGAGGTGGGCAAATTTGAATTTGACGAGGCTAAAGAAGCGTCATCCTCGTACTCGATAATAGCTGTCGTGTACGTGCCTAGGATAATACCCGCCTTTAGTTCTACGTCAAATCTGTTAAGATTTATGCACATAACTGGAATAATACCTGTGGGACTTGTGTTAACAAGACTATGGGCCAGATGTACAGGAAATTCGCCGTTTTCAGGTTGGAATACTCCTGTCTGTATTTCTGGATATGGAAAATGTAAATTTCCCGTTATTCTACTCTCACAATTTGATGGAATTATTTCGTCTCTTAACAAAGATACAGTAACAACTATTAAATGTTGTTTCGGTGTACAATTCCATGTAGATTTAGGATTATCATCGGTTTCTACATCTATTGCTACGTTAAGTGAAGCTACGTAAATGTGATTGGGTTTATAAAATTCCCTGTTTATTATTTCCTTATTTTGATTATAAGCAACATGCGCTAATTCTGGTGTAGACGACATTTGAAATTTTAAATTGCCTATAGTTAAGGCGTTATCTGGGCAATTTAATGCTAATGAATCTGATTTATTCGACATGAAATCGTATCCTAATAGCACTGAAATGTTATCAAATGAACCATCAGGAACGATAAATTCTTGATTTCTAGAAAATTCACACTTTTGTATAGTTGTTACTATTTTCCTATTAGTTTTAATCTGATGATTTCCGACCCCAATCAAATTGACTGGTGTAGTCATCGGAATTAAATGGCATTTAACACTAAAATTCTGAAGCATACGTTGTGCTGCTGTGTTCATAATTAACGAAAGTCAAGAACCTGTGTCTAATAAACAGATTTCTGGCCTATTACCAACGTCGAACACTAAGTGTGGACGTGAATATTTAACTCTAGTTTTATTTAAAACTGTGTTCACTTGAACGTTGTCAGCGTTAGGTGCTGTTTGCTCCGAGTCGAGTGATGCTTCTCTTTGCTGCTCCGACTCATGGCTAGTATCAATTTCGGACGCTAGGTGGTGCTGCTTGTACAATATGTTGCCCGGTTGAGCGGAAATGCTCGTGAGCAAGGTTCCTTGCTCTCCCAACGATGAGTATTTCGCTCGTGACGCATTTGGGTCGGCAACATTTTTGCTGTCCCAAAATGTTAAGCAGATTGTAGGCTCGAAAGTTCCTACAACTGTTGGAATTCTAATTTTCCAATCTTTCTGCGTTGTTGGTGAAATACCGATGGAAGTGCCCGAAGGCATTTTAACTCCATCTTTATAAAATGAATCATCCGTTTGTTTAAACTGAACTGTGCGTTCGTGACCTAATAAAGCAATAACTATCGGCTTTTTAGTATCAACTGGGTTTAATTCTGTATGAACATTTGTCGAATCTAAACCATCCTCGAATAGAGTTACTATTACTGAGTCACAAGTTAAATCGTATTTATCGTTAACTGTGTTTAAAGCACTTGTAAATTCATTTACGAGATTTTTGTTACTCTCTATAGACCTCGCTACATATTTTAATGGATTTTTGCCAAAATATGACGCTAAACGTGGTAAAGCTAACGTGCGATCTGGCAAAGCAAGTTTTTTCTGGTGCCATTCGACGTTTGAGTACAACTCAAGCATCAATTTATTTGCATCTTCTTCTGAAGATAATGAAACACATTTTACGTTTAAATAATGAGTATTATTTATCTCATTAGTTTGATTAACAGGAGTTTGAGCTTGAACTGAGCTGATGTGTGGGTTTTGATTGTCATTATTGCTCTGTTCTGACTGATTTAAGTTTAGTTCTGAATCCCTGTTCACATTCAGACTACTAGCTCGTTTTTTGGATTGTAATCATTTTGACATGAGTCATTACCCTCGTTTACGTCTCTAGCGTGTTGTGGAACACGGTTTTGGCTGTTGTTATTTTGCCGTTGCTGATTTTGGTTTTGATTTTGATTTCTATTTTGGTTTTGGTTCATACCGTAATTATTATTACCGGAATTTTGATTTTGTTGTCTATTATTGTAACCATTGTTACCGTTATTGCCAGTGTTAGTTTGAAATGAGTAAGGGTTATTTTTTCTGTTGAACTGAATAGAATCCCTATTGTCAAAACCAGAAAAATAATTTCCGCGTTTACCACGGTTATTTCCCCTGTAACGGTTACCTCCGCGACCGTTTTTGTTGTGAGATTTATATGTTGGAAATCCTCCTTCAAGTTTAGTTTTTTCCCAACGTTGTCGGACTGTATGTAAGTTTTCGTCTTTTATACGACATTTTCGTTTTAAATGCCCTGGGGCTGAACAACGGTAGCACATTTTAACTTGATTTACATTAGTGTTAACTGCGCTAACTTTAGCTTTAACATTTTTAGTTTTAGCGTTACTAAGCTTAGTTATGCCTTTCTCTAAGGAATTCATTTTGTCTAGCATTGTGCCAAAAATCTAATTTGTTCGTTTCCGTATTAGAAAGTTGTTTAGTGCCTGATTTATTTGAATTACGATAATTTTCATCGCCTTGGAATCCAGCTAAAACTGAGTGTTTATAAATAGCTGAATTATACGTATCCCTGAACGTAGTATGCATTTGTGATGTTACATGAGTTTCAATTTCCCGTGGCATGGCCTGTAAAAATACTGAACGCATACCATCATCCTTAGCTAATTGTTTAAAAGCTCGCTGTGCATCCGAATCGGAAGATCTAATGCTCCATAGTTGTGAAGCCATTTTCTTTAGCCTGGCAGCGAAAAGTTTGATAGTTTCTCCCTGTTTGAGTCGCGCCGTGTGGAACGACGTAGGGGTGACGATTTCACCTCTGCAACCAAATCTATCGATTAAAATTTCTTTAAAGCTGTCCCAATTTCGGGAAGTGTCTATATCCGGATTCATGGCTAAATAAATTGCAACTGGACCTGTACATTTACTACATGCAGCTGAAACTAGTTCTGAATCCTGTAGTGAAGGATCTAATGTTAGCAAATTTTCGACCATTAATGCAAAAGCGAAAATGTCTAATGAGTCATCCCCTGCAAAAGGTAGGATAGCTTTCTTGGCTGAACGTAATCCTTCCCAAAGTCTAGACTTAGTTTGTGAATCTCTAGTTTGAGTTGATTCGGTAATAGTTTTCAGCACTTCTAAATGATTATCATTTACTGCCTTAAGATTATCACTATTTGATTGCAAGCATACTGCTAAAGTATGATCTAAAATCTTTTGAAGGTGGGCTTCAGCCATCACATTACCCTGTTGTCCACTACTCTGATTTGGGGTAAAAGTTAGCGGTGTTTGATTTCCATTTGAACTTGGGGATTTATCACTACATTTGGGGTAATGGGAACACGGGAATGATTCGGTATTTGAGAATTTATTGCCACTTGAATATTAAGCGGTGTTTGAGCGCTTGTTTGCATTTGCAAGGTAGGCATAGTTGGTGTTAAGATTGGTGTTACCTGATTGTGCTGTGGCGTTACTAAATTTAACGGCACTGTTTGGGTTAATGGCGTAGTTTGATTTAATGGCACATTTTGATTTAGTGAAACATTTTGATTTAATGGTACATTTTGATTTAATGGCAAGTTATGGCTGAATGGCGCATTTTGGTTAGTGTGCACCTGATTATTTGGTGACACTTGATTATGTACTGGTACTTGAGTACTAAGTGGTACTTGGGAATTTAAAGTCACTTGATTAGTACGTTTATTACGTGGAGATCTAGCTCTAGTTCGATCTTTAGTGTTACCCTTATTTTGCTAAGGAAAATCGGAAATAAGCCGGAAACAAGTTTGTATCTATTTATTTACCCTTATTTTGAGCTGAGCGATTAGCTGAACGAGATTGAAATCGTTTTGGAGGAGGCAAATTTACTGCATCATCGATCTCGTCGATGGTATCAGAATACTCTGATTCTGTATCCGATTCATTTCAAGTAGTATTAGTATTGTCTAAATTAGTAGTACTGACTGAAGCATCTGTGAATTCCACAAAATCTTGACGATTTACTAGCCTTCTAATTTGCCTGCCTCTCGAAGAGAATTGAACTGTGCCTTTAGCACAATTACTTTTAGTTCTAGGCATTATTTAACTAGATTTTAAGCAAATATTTAAGCTTAAGGCAGATTTAAACTTAATTTGTAGCACAAGTCTTAAGTTTTAAGCACTTTGCAAGTTTTGTAAAATTTTCTACAAATTTGCACCAAAATGATGAATTTTCCCTTTAAAATGGAAAATAAGGAAATTTTCCCAAATTTTAACACATGAAGTCGGCAATAATTTGACGATGGTTATTTTAAGAGCAACCACAATCAATTTCACACAAAATTAGCACTGTAGTGACTAATAACCAAATGCACTGAACTCAATTTAGGCCTATAAGTTTACCCAAATTTGATCAA
This sequence comes from Lithobius niger, assembly GCA_023313725.1. NCBI lineage: Eukaryota > Metazoa > Arthropoda > Chilopoda > Lithobiomorpha > Lithobiidae > Lithobius > Lithobius niger. Next base: position 7,226 of record JAHWFP010201337.1, on the reverse strand, counting down.
AATTTCCTCTTATTGTGGAAAATTTAAAGCAAATACACTTTAAATGCACACAAGATAATACACTTGAACATATTTCATAGCATTGAACATGTCAACCAACTATTTTCATAAACAATTGCAAGATACAAGCAAAATCAACAATGTTATTTTCTAACAAAGCTTAACCAGCTTTTTCGTAAATGGGCTACTAAATTTTCCCGTACTTTTGATTGTTACAATTCTGTTTACAAACAAACCAACTATCGTTGTTGACTATCAGGAAAAAAAAAATCAGAGCCAATTTTTAATGCTAAAATTTTCAGCTTTGTAAAGACTGTAAAGTGCGGAAAATGGCAGTATTTTCTATAAAATACAACTGAATGCTCTTAAATTATTAGTATTATTTTTTCTTTTTCGGGCAATAGGGAGAATTGAATCACACTTATGACTCCATTGTAATGTTCTATTCCAGTGACCAATTGACCAGAATAAACATTATTATCTAGGATGGCATAAGGGCAACCAATTGTGTAAAACACTAATTAAGTATAAAATAGGTAGGCTAAATAATAAGCAAACGTCCAATTATACTGGGCCTTTAATCGACACTCCGGTGTACGCAATATTGACCCCACATATGGTCAATTAAATCAATGACAGATTGTTACGATTTGATTGTATGATTACAATTATCGGCAATGAGTCGAACGAATGGCATTACGGATTAAGTCAAGCGGTAAACCTAATCATTATGATATTTTCTGAGTTAATTAAAGGAATCTCGGGTTAATTTAGTAGCGTACGGATCGGTACTAGTTAAGCATAAACAATCTTAGCTATTGCTAATGAATCAGAATACTTAGCTCTATAATAGAAGCTTGAGTGCGGTCATGATGGGCCCACGGCTTGGCTAGGCGGCGAAGCCCTCGTCCCTAACACGGCACGGCTATCTGCCTGGCGTACTTCTGGATTGCGGCCTTCGGAATTTGACTGGCGTGAACTAGTTAACAACTGTTGAGCGGCTGGTGATCGGATGATATCGCGCATTCCGAGGTTTGGTTTATATACTGTGGCGTTATCGGCCATGATCGATCCATTGTAGTATCGATTCATTATTGGAATGCTAAATATAGTAACATTTGGACAGCTTGGGCCCTTATCGCCAAATGGGACCTCTACGCATGTCAATCATTCTATTGTTGCATTTGGGTACATTAATTGTTCCCCGTATGCGGTGCTTTGAAGGTATATGCCGCCATCCCGTGTGGGAGGGATTTATTGTTATTCCACGAAGTGATCGATCACGAGCGACGATCTTATCATAATTAAATCTACTTCTGAAAAGTTATTTAGGTTCTCCGAAACTACCGTAAATAATGTCAGCTGGTAATGCCATCCTTTAAATTCTAACAATAGGTGTAATTACATTTGTTCAGTCTCAAATGATCTTGCCACCTCTGGGTCGTCTTTGAAGAAGGACTCCCAATTATAATTGTTATCTGGAGTTGTTTTGATCTATCCGAATAAATACTCGGCTCATGCAATTTAATAACTGTATGATATTATGCAGTATGCATCCAATTAATTAATTGTATTGTTTCTGTTATGAATATTAATTAGCCATTATTAATTTCCTTAAATGAGCAGCCTAACCGAACAAAGTTCAGACCCAATGCAAACTAACAGAGTAGTCATTAACCAATTAAATATATCTAAATGGTACATTCCAGTCACTCGGAATGAAATCGAGTTACTAATGGAACAAGATGCTGGTGCAGATGGAACAGTCATCTCCATGGACTGGTACAACAAATACTTTTCCAATGTCCCATTACAAAATAGCCCTTACTGTATAAACTCGTACACTGAGGGGGAGGAGAAAGTCATGTTTCAAATTAGTTTAGAAGTTACTGTAAATAGCCAAACCGAGTAGTTAGAAGCTATGGTTTCAAAACATTATAATTCAAATTTATTTGGCAAAGATTGGATTTCTGTATTTCGAGTAGGAAACGATGCCTTTTTGATCTCCAAACTAAAGTTAAACAGGTTAAAAAAAAGTTAAGTTAAACCCTTCTGTAGTTAACACAAAGAAGATTGAAGAAGGGTTTCCAGAGCTTTTTGGCCCCGGCTTTGGAAAATTCAAAAATTACAAAGCCAAAATACAGTTAAAGGCTGATGCTAAACCGGTATCGCCGAGTTCGCCCCGTTCCCCTTGCGTTAAAAGAACGAGTTAACCAGGAAATCCTGCGCCTTGTTGGCCTTGGTATTCTGGAGGCTGTGGAAACTTCCGAGTGGGCGACTCTTCTGGTCATAGTTCATAAACCGAACGGTGACATTCGTGTCATAGGGGATTGCAAAACCACCGTTAATCCTCAGAGGTACACCACTATCCAGTTCCCACAGCTGCAGAGTTATTTAGTCAGTTATCTGGTGATAGATTTGAAGGATGCGTTCCTGCAGCTTGAGTCGGATAAGCAGTCTCAAGCTGCCTTAACGATTAACACGCCACTAGGACTTTACAAATGGTTTAGAGTGCCTTTAGGCCTTGCCTCAAGTCCAGGCATCGTGGCAGAGTGACGAATCGTTAAACCAGCTTTTGACTGCACTCCAAGATGCGGGTGCTAAACTTTGTATTGACAAATGCAAGCTATCACAGCCTGAACTCAAGTATCTTGGTCACATGATCAACGCTGAAGTTTTACACACCTTGCCAGAAGTTATAGAAGCCATTACAAATGCTCCTAACCCCACAAATATTCAGGAGTTGCAAAGTTTCTTAGGTTTCGTAAACCACTATTCAAAGTATCTTCTTAACTTGGCACATATTCTTGCTTCAGTGACCAGGCTGTTGAGCCCTAAAGTTAAATGAATCTGAGGGAAGGATTGTGACAGGGCAGTTAACACAGTAAAAGAACTTTTTGTTAAGTCTAAGATACTAGTGCATTATGATCCCAAAAATAAGCTTAAGCTGGTGTACGACGCAAGTCCCTATGGGGTAGGTTGTAGCCTGATGCTTATATAATATATAATATATATATATAATGTATAATATATAGCCATTTTGATCGTGAAGCTTTAAGTGTAGCTTGGGGAGTGAAGAGATTTCACGAATATGTTTATGGTCAAAATTTTATCCTTTAATCCGACCAGAAGGCTCTCCTATGGATTTTTGGTCCGAAAAAAGGTATTCCCCAAATGGCAGCAGCGAGAGTTCAGCGTTGGGCAGTCCTTCTGAACGGGTATTCCTATGACTTTCAGCACATTCCTGAAAATGAAAATGTAACAGCTGATGCGTTCTCACGTCTTCCCCTCCCCAATGTTGAGGAATTTGAACAGGCAGAGGAGCAGTACAATGTATTAGCACTAGAAACCATTTCTAACTTACCAGTTTTAAATGAAATCTTAATTGCTGAAAGTCGTAGGGATCCTATTCTATGCAAAGTATTTAGATACGTTCACCATGGCTGGCCCAGTCATGGTGACGACCAGGATTTACTTCCATATTTCACTAGACATACAGAAATTACAGTAGAGTCAGATACATTATTTTGGGAATTCCGAATCATAATTCCCGCAGCTTTGCAGAAACAAATGCTAAAAGACTTACATAGTTCTCATCTGTGAATTGTTAAGTTAAGGTCTCGTACGAGCGAAGATCTGGTGGCCTTCTATGGATGCCGCTATTGAGCGTAAAGTAAAATCTAGTGCTAATTGCCAAGAGTTCAAAGAAAATCAAACACCAGGTTCTAAACACACCTGGGAGTACCCGCTCAAACACAAATGCCCATTTTCACGCTGATTTTTGTGGGCCTGTGGATAACTATATGTTTTTGATTATGGTTGACACCCATAGCAAAATTCCATTTGTCCACAAAATGAAAAGCATCACATCTGAAAAAGTAATAGCTATCATGAATGCCTACATTGCAGAATACTGAATAATTGACGTTCTTGTTACAGACAACGGACCTCAATGGTGCTCTAGTTTGTTTCAGGATTGGGTAAAATCCAAGGGTATTCGTCACCTAACAGGGCCTAGTTATTCGCCTTGGATAAATGGGCTGGCTGAGGTCTTTGTTAAAAACTTTAAGAAAATCTACAACGCTGCGAGAAGGGATGGTCTCGGAATACAATGCAGTATAAATGCATTTATAGAATCCAGTAGAATTACGCTAAGTACTAGCACTCAAGCAACAGCAGCAAAACTTTATTTTAATCATGAGTTCAAATCACGACTTGATTTGTTGCTTCCGGATCCAATAGCAAAAGTGAAAGAGCCTCAATAGAAACAAATCCAGAGTTCGCAAAATAAACCGTTGGTTAAGTTTACATTAAACACTCCCGTGTGGTACCGTAACTTTAGTCGCACGTCAGACAAGTTATGGCTACCCGGAATACCCGGAATAATAAATGCCGTACTTTAATGTCCTAATGTCCTAATGATCTATCATGTTCTAAGAGAAACTAACGTAGTGTTGCGTAAGGTAAGAGCTGACCTAAGGTTGAGAGAGGTAGAAACTAACATCCAAGACGTGGTAATTCTTGTCGAGCCATTGTCTAAATTAAGTCCCGAAAGCCTGCCAAACGTAGCACAAAATGCAACAAATTCAGCGATGAATAAAAATTCTGCTAATTTGTCAAATCAAGCACTTCACAAAACTAGGCGTTCTTCCACTGCCAAACCAAATCACGTTGTTGTCACGCCTATTCATTACAGAACGTGAAAATCTATTGGTTCCCGTTCGTCAAGTTTGTTTACGCCTCCGGCAAAGTCGAAGTCAATGTCAGCTGAGTGCAGGCCCACCTGGCCTGGCAACAGCCAATCAAAATCCGACAGCTGTCATAAGTGTAATAGTCCATCACTTCAACCAATCTCCGAGAATCCAGTAGGCGGTGTTTCTGAAGAAAGTGTCGTACAAAAAGCTTTGTTTCATTCCGTCAGCGACTCCCTCTGTGGAGAAATTAGAGAAGCAGAAAGCGCCATCGATTCCGACACCATTCAGCATACTCCAAAACCAGTAAACAAAAAATAAAACTAAGCGAAAGTGATTTCACCAATGCAAGAAATTGCTTCCGAAACTGAAACTCAAAGACCTGTATTGGGACGTCATAAACGTATAAAAAAAGCACCTGACCGTTTAAACTTATAAGTGACATAAAACTAAAACGCAGCTTATGCAACTGTAACTTCTTTGCATAATTAACTTGTTATCTGTTAACCCAATTGGGGGTTATTTTTAAATTGTGCCAAGTTGGCAAAAATGTTGCGTTTTTGTTATTCGTGCTCTGAATAGACAAGGCCAATTTTAAACTGTTGTCGCAAGACAAAAATGTCATGCTATAGTTGCTTGTAAGGAAAATAGATTCCTTGGTTTTAATCTTGTATGTTTTTTATTTTCATGGCAAAAACATTGTCTTGTGTGTACTGGAGCAAAGTAAAGCCACGCAAGTAAAAGATGTTTTACAAAAGAGATTTACCAAAACTTGTAGCCACATGTTGCTACAGTAATCCGAAGTTGCTGCAAATATTCTGCAAAGATTTTCAACAAAAATTCTTCCAAAAAAAATTCTTGACAAGAAGTTTGGGTAATTCCAAAAAAAATCCAAAAAATGCAGCAAAAAATTGTTGAACGGTGCCATTATTATCTTTAAAAAATAAAAATAAAGCAAGTAAAATGATTAAAATGTACAAATTTAAGATAGCCATTGATTTTCAGGTTATTCTCAAAAAATAAATTTTTCCTGTGTTATACAAATGTTAATTTTGAAGCTTTTTAGCTTTCAAAAAATCCAAGGTATTATACTATGAAAGTGCCTAGACAGCTCACTTGCTCTCAGTTAAATTATAAACTTCTTCTTAAGGTTAGAAATACAATGACTCACCATAGAAATACATGAGCAATAGAAAAAAAATTGTACAACTAATTGATTCTTTTTGTTTCAGGTAGTTAAGATTTTTTTTCAATTTTTTTTTATTGCACTGTCGTTAGTGGAAACTAAGGATTGCTAAGTAATTGTGGTGCCACAAGTGTCGTCACTTGTGGCACCACAATTACTTAGCAATCCTTAGTTACCTTATTGTTAACCTTACCCAGACTAACTAACTAATAGTGTTAGAGTGCTATACATTCACCACTGATACTGATATGTACTGATTCCCATAGATGTGACCAACATCTATAAAGCCATGTAACTAAATAAACTGCTCCATTCCTGTGCTTGCATTAAGTTGTGTAATGTCATACTCTGCTGGGGGAACCCTATGCAATAGGCTGCCACCAGGACAGTCCAGTTATTGTCCTCTTATTGCAACAATGAACGTAGATAACGAGGGCGCAGCCCAAGGGTTTATGGTTGATTCCAAGACCGGTTGTCATCCTACATTGTTTTGCATTGTTTCCTGCATTGTTTAAGCATTCTATTCTAACCACGGAAAAGAACGGCTTCGGGCCATGGCTCCTCAAGTAAATCAAATGAAATCAACAGGCAAACCATAGAGGCAACATGACGCTAGAATTACTTTACTGAGGAGGCAGCCGTGGGGCGGCAATTTTAGTTGGCAGCAAACCAAAAAAATTCTAATCATGCTCCGCTACTACCCAGCCCCCCAAGATAAAAATTGTTTTCTTGGAATTCTTTCTCACACCCAACGTTTTTAACTGTTGCCAACCCCATTTTTTGAGAATGTCTTAGATTCTGCTGAAAAACATTTCTGATTTTACAACTCTCACAGTCACAGCTAGGCTACATACTAACGTTGTCAACAACGAAGACGGGCAGTTGTGCTAGGTTAGTTTTAGGAATTTGTGACCCATTGATTTGAGCTCAAGTCATTCTTGTTGATGTGAAAGAAACTAACGTAATTTTCTTGATTTTGATCGGGGATGGGGGGGGGGCGACAAAGGGGCAGCCAAAAATGATGGGGGTGGCGCTCGAAAGAAAGAAATACGCTGTGGGGATTGAGTGTTGTTAGGGCGTTAGTACCCTTCCACAGAAAAGCTGAAACCTAACCTGGATCATTTAAGTGTTTTAGACGATGGTTAAAAAAAGGTAATTTATTTTTGAAAACATTAGGTTTTGAATTGAATTTTCAACATTTAAATGGTCATGAGTGTACGCTACCTAATAAAGAATGGAGTGTTTTCCTTGGTTGTTTGCCTGTCATAAAAGTGTGATGATAACTATTGTTCAAAAGTGTGATAACTATTGTTTAAAAGTATGATGATAACTATTGTTTAAAAGTGTGA
>JAHWFP010201336.1:26859-72481 GCA_023313725.1 Lithobius niger | reverse complement strand
TTACACAAACTAAATAAAAGAAAAGAATGGATAACAGAAGAACTGCTGCAAAAAATAGAATATAAAAATAAATTATGGAACATGTTAAAAAAACTTAATAATAAAAAAGAAGCAAATAATGAACTACTAGAAAAATATAAAAGGAAAAAAATGAATGTAAGTAAACTGATAAAGGAATGTAAAAATAATTATTATACAAATAAACTAAATAATCTGAATAAAAAGAAGAATACAGTATGGGATGTGATAAATGAAATAACAGGGGAGAAAAAAAAGATGAACATTGATGAAGAAATAAAAAGAACATTTAAAAATAAAAAAACCATAGACATCACGAATGAATTTAATGAAATGTTTGAAAACCAAGTTAAACATTTGAAAATAAAAGATGAAAGAGGAAATAAAGAGTATAAAAAAGGAGCCTTTTCAAGGAAATTAAAACAGATGTAAACAAAAAAAAATTAATGTAAAATTAATGGTGATCGATGGGGCTAACAGAGTAGAAATATTAAATATAATTACGGGACTAAACAACACAAAAGCAGTAGGATTGACAAAATCCATACAAGTCATATTAAAAACACTAAAGAAAATACATCTATAGCAATATGTAAATTAATAAATGCTATGATAGATAAAGAAATTTGGCCGGAAAAATTAAAAATACAGATAATCAGACCAATTTACAAAAAAGGCGATAAACAAGATTTAACTAATTACAGACCAATCTTATTACTGTCCATTATTAATAAAATTTTGGAAAAATTTTTTGCAAAAAGAATATGCAACTTTTTTGAAAAATATAATGTACTAAATAACGTACAATTTGGATACACAAAAAATAAAAGCACAACAAATCTTTTAATAGAAGTAAATGACTTAATAACAACGGCATTAAACCAAGGAAAATACGTTGGAGCAGTACTTATTGACTTACAGAAAGCATTTGACACATTTGATCAAAATATACTATTAAGAAAATGTAAGAATATGGGATTAAGAGGAAAAATCTATAATATATTAAAATGCTACCTATCAAACAGAAAATCTATTGTACAAATTGAGGAAATAAATAGTATTAAATGTAACATAAAATATGGAGTATCGCAAGGATCTGTTTTGGGGCCATTATTGTACCTGATATATACTAATGATATTGACGAGAAGCTAGAAAAAACTAATATTTATTTATTTGCGGATGATACAATTTTGATTTCTATACATAGTGATTATGACAATATGATGTACAACCTGCAGAATGACTTTAATATTTTAAATGATTACTTTGTGGAAAATGAATTGTTCATCAGCAAAGAAAAAACAATACAAATGGACATTACTGTGCCTAAAATGAAACCCAAAATAGAAATTTGGATTAAAAAGCATTATGGTGATTGCAAAAACTTAATTAATAACAATAATGAAGAATGTAATGAGAAATGTGTGAAACTGGAGAAAAAATATTCAACTAAATATCTAGGAATTGAAATTGATAAACATTGGAACTTCAAACAACACATTACAGGGTTAATTAAAAAATTAAGACAAATCATACCCAAAGTTTATCAAGTTAGAAATATATTGGATAATAAGCAAAAAAAAAACTACGTATGAAGCATGGATAAGTAGCAATATAAGATATGGACTAGAAATATATGGACATGCCCCAGAATATTTAATAAACAAACTGCAAAAAACACAAAATAAATTAGTAAAAGTGATGTTTGCCGACAAGTCGATAATAAAAAATTAAAAAACCTTGAAAAACTAAAAAAAAACTTTATCTTAACAAAAAATTATTTTAGTAATAAATACAAGAAATCAACTAATGCATTAACGAGAATAAGAGGAATAAATGAGAAATTCAAAATTCCAACATGGAAAAATCAATATGGAAAGAGAAGAAAGAAATGGTATATTCCAAAACTATATAATCAACTGCCAGAGAATATGCTTCATTACTTAACACTAAATGAATTTAAAAAGAATTTACTAACGAAAATATTAGCAAATGAATTAAGTATAACATAAAACATGTACTATAAATTTTAGATTATTAGTTTTCTCCTTGATTGTGACCACATTGATCGAGCTTCCTGTAAGAATAATAAGAATAATGCAATATTGATTGAAAAGGATTGAAAATGTCATACTCACACAAGTTGCACTTTTTCATTGTAACTTCGAGAATTACATTGTAGTAATTTGAAATAAAGTATTATTATTATTATTATTATGACTTCGAGCATTACAATGTAAGTTGTAATTGAAAGTAAACTATTATTATTATTATTACTCCAGCCTATAGGTTCAAAAATTACCTTTTGTGTTACAATTAGTCCAGCCTATGTTCAAAAATTACCATTTGTGCTACGGTTAGTACATCCTAGATTCAGCAATTATCATGTGTGCTACGATTAGTACATGAATGTGGCAATTCCGCGGGCAACAGCGTTCCGCAACTTTGAAGCGGGGAAGGAGACGGCTTCTTTAAGCCAAGGCCGACTCGGGAAGAAATCGCGTCTCAACGCCAGTTCACGTGCGTGCTGAAAGGTTAACTCCTTTTTGTGTTACTTTAGGGAAATAAGATTCTGGAGATGTTAAATCAGCTGAACTGGCTCCGGGAAATAAAACCTAAATCTTCCCTCCCAGACGACCTTGTGTCAAGATATTGACTACGAGTATGGCCGTCTCCAGTGCCAGAGGTCCCGGGTTCGAGTCCGGACTCAACCACCCCTGGAATTTTCGATATGAGAACGGGCCTCTGATGGCTCATGCTCACGTCGATTGTGGCATGCAAACGATCATACAAATTTCCGATGGGATTTACCTAGCAAAATGGACCCTCTCTCCGTCTGGGTGCCAAGGCTATAACGCTGGGTGCGCATCAAACAACAACAGTATGAAGCAATAGTTACAGCATTGACACTCCCACATCCTGTGGGCGACTATGCATTTATGAACTCATGGTAATATTCTGTAAGTCGATTTTTTCGCCTTTACCGGTGGGGTGTGATTTTCAGCAAGGCGCGTTTTGAGGAGAAAAATTAAAGTACCCGTGGACGCACGCTGTCTTGTTTCCGGCTCAGCTCACGCAGACGTGGGAAGGAGCCAGTCACGAAGCCCGTTCTGACTCGCAGCCAATGGGCAGCGGGCTTGCAACTCGACTCGAAGCGGGGCATGTTATTGGTGGTCTCAAAATCACCCAGTACTTGCCAGCAGATCAACAGTTGCTGCAGCACACCAACTGTATGAATTATTAACTCCCTCAAATATTGCACCCCCCCCCCCCCCAAGCTGCGGTCAGCACGTCTAATACCCGAGCTGAAGCCCAGTAAGCAGCACTCGCCGCAGACTCTTAGGGCGCGTTTACGCAAGGACAGTTTTCTCGCTTACTAGTTTTTACTTGGTCAATACTAGATCTGCTGGCTGCTTCTCGCCGTTGTTGGGGAATGCGGCTCTCGAGTTGTCTATACGGAGTAACCATGACAACAACGCGGACGCAAATTTTCCCCTCGTGCCTCGCGACACGAAGTACGATGCTTGCAACATGGCAGCGTCGATTTATGACAACAAAACAATTTGTACTGCAGTACACGACGACGGACAGATTCCTGAATACCGACATTCGAAGGTTTGTCTTCGATTCGATAACTACGAAATGGACGCCATGTTGGATTTTGAATTCTCGCTGCGAGTTGCTATTTATTCTGCCGTCGTTTGATCACTGCTAGGAGCTGTTTTTTCAGCGAGAATAGCAAATTCTGGAAATAGCGTGAAATGGCAACAACGTTGTAGCAATGTTTAAAATGACTGTTGCACTTTGTTCTTTGTCCGTGTTGTTATTTATAATACATTTAATTTGTTGTCTATTACCGCATTCATTTAATAGAAACGGGAAATTAATCGTAAATAAATAACGGTTGTCTAGCAAATAGCTTTCGGCGAGCGAGAAGATCTCGTTGTGTAAACGAGCCCTTAGCTCTGCCTGCAGCGAGTTCGGCAATAATTATGTGAAACCTAGCTGTTGCAACTTGATTAACTTTAAGCGCTTGCAGCTTAAACGTAATTACCCACTAAGTCTAAAATGGATTCAGACGAATCTATTGTCACCGGGCATGGTGTCTACTAAGTCCGCCATTAAAAAAGACATGACTTTTTTTTATGATTATCATGACCTTTTAAAGGCAAACGTGTTTGGGAAATACGGAAACTGAGTTGACTTAGGACTGAAGGACTAAAATTAATACAAATACAATAACATGTTTTCCGAGCGCAAATAAATCCGAAGCAGGCACCCCTCCAAGCTGTGAGTGAGATTCTTCAACTGTTCTTTACGCAGTCGTCGTCGACTTGAACCCGTATTCTTCCCGTGTTCTGGTTAAATGAAGTTTGTAATGGTGAGGTGATTGATTCCAGTCTCGAATAAAAATTAATTCCCGGCCGACGTAACTGCTTTATCGCACGGTGTCTAACTTTCACAATGCTAAAAACGATCAGCGATATATCCCATACCACCACCACACTTTACAGGGCGTGATATCCACATCGCCACACTAAACAACCACAATAAAGTGTGGTGATGTGGATGCCAAGTACACTAAAGTGGGGTGATGTCACATGACGTGACTGAGGTGAACGACATAATTTTTACATGATGGAGCTTCCGTGACGTGCAACACGATAACTGACATCCATCCCTTGAATTAAAAAAAAAAAAAATGCCAGCCTCAAGACCCCCCCCCCCCTCGCTTAAATGGTGTCGGCCGCCAGCCTGGCTGCATCAATACAATATTATGCAAACGTGACGACATAATGCAACCCCAGCAATTTCTTTCATTCCGACAGGTGGAGCTAGTTACAAGTGCGCCAGCTTTCTTTCCTTCCCTCCTAAAGCCCAGATTAAAACGAACGAGCCCAAAATAGGGTTGTGAGCCATTTTAAAAGGTCAACAGAAACCTCAAATTTGACATAAGAGTTATTTTGAATTTTTTTTGGTTTTTTCATACATGTAGCCGGCACAGCTGTGGCTTTGTCTATGCCATGTAAGTCACCAAATTAAAACAAACCAACGTTGAAAGTAGACAATCAGCAGATTTTCTTGATTGTGAATAACCGACATAAGCCTGTGTGCGATTCTAAAAGGTGAATCGAACCTCGAATTTTGTCAATACAGCATTCTAGTATTTTTTTTTTTTCATGTATGTTAAGAATCCATTTCCGTTGTGTGACGCTCGATTTGAGGCTTGTGTGAAAGAAAAAAAACTGAAAAGTAGGGCTCGGCAAGAGTTTTGGTCACTTGATCAATAGCGTCAGTAGAAACTGAGTGGTTCTCACAAAAACTTGAAACGAACCTCGAAATTAGCAGTGAGAATTACGAGCACAATTTTGACAAATAGTACAAGAATTGGAGTAACAGGAACTGTCGTGTGCTCCTTGATAACTAAATAAAATAATTTACTGTGAATATTTGAAAAAAAATTCCATGCATTTACCATGGTTCGAATACATTTCTCCACCAGGTAGAGGGTTTGTAGAGAGAAGCCCTTGTATAAGATAAGCTGCTCATGGCTTGCATAAACAACACAGCTGTGAAGGCAAACTTTCCAGTTACCCCAACAAGTTTGTTTTTCATTTCGAAAGTTAGGGACCGTGTGATAAATTAGGCCTTCGGCCTCGACGTCATCGTGACGTAATTTTCGCGGATTGGTTGTGTGAGGGATAGGACCAGATTACGAGGGATAGGAGGAATTACTATTACTTACATTGAAGGAACGAGAGGGTGGGGAGAGTGGGAAACTCACAACCGTAACGCGTAACTCATTTTGAGTGTTTCCCGACACTTTCGAAAATCGTACTTCTAAATTCCCTTTTACTTTTTTCCCCTTCTTACAGCTCAACGGTTTCTTTAAAATCCTTCCTTAACTCTTCGACTTCGTGCATTACGTCGTGTCTTGCATTTGGACCTTTCGCCGGTTGATTGCAGAAAATGATACCTTTAAATCTCTAAATGGTCTTTTTTTCGGCCGTATGCACCACAATTTGTAAGAGACGGAAGTGGAGATCGGCGAGTAAAGTGGCGCGTACGATCGATGATCGTGATTCAGGGATTGCAATAGAGTGTAACGGTTTTATCTAAGTTTGGTGTTTTATTGTTCCAGGTTAGTAATGGTAGATTTGTGCTCGCCTGCCATAAAAATTACTGCCAAAATATCGCTAATGGAATGAGAGTGAAATACAGTGAAAGTTTAGGGGCGTGATGTGACTTAAACTGAGAGAATTGGAGGATAAAATTCGGGTTAACATGAATCGAAAAATATATTTCTTACGTAGCGTGATGCTTGGGACAGAATGAGGAACGCGAGCCTATAACATTGGCAGTTGTAAAACAGGCTTCACAAAGGGTTGTCGTGGCAATAGAGCAGTGACACGACGTAGTATTATTGTATATAACTCTATGGTGGAGCCAGTAACTTGGGTAGCTGCAAGGGGCACTGGTGGGGGAAAAGAAGAGTGTCTTAGGCCTAAAACGCGCGATGTTTGTCGATTTGTTGGCAGTTGCTGACATTTTTAAGCAAGTGGAATCTTTATTTTCCGGTTAAAACCTCGCAGCATAAAAGATTGGAGAAAAGAACGGTTTTTAAGCCTACGGAATCAGCACTCAAAGCACTGGCTTGACTAGAAGTGCCGTTGTTTAACCCACCATTTCAATCTAGTGCCCCTTGCAGGTATCTCTCTTGTAGCCAATATGACGTCGCCTGACGCTGCTCTATACGTGATGTTACATTGTTACACATGGAGATAATGACAATAATGACTCCTGGCAGAGGCAAATATAAGTGATACATCTTGCTCCAAGGCCCATTGAGGTATAGCGAAATAAGATCCACACTGAAGTAAGATCGCTTCACGACGGAAACGCAGGTATCATTCGTCCTGCGGGGCAGAATGGATGCCTACTCCGCACACCGGTTGACAGTAGCCGCCTAACCACATGGGTGTGCTATTCCTGTCGTACATTTTTTGATGCAAAAAAAAAAAATCCAAATTTAACCGCAATACTGTCGTCTCAAATGACGTCACAGAGAAGCAGATGAAATAAAACAATGTTTGTGTCTTTGTTCGTAGAAAGTATGTGTGTCACTGCCAAAATGTAGCTGGAATAAGGGTGAAATGCAGTGAAAGTCTAGGGGCGGACCGTAACTTAAGTTGGCCCTGGGAGAATTGGAGGATAAAATTATAAAGGGTTGACAAGATTCGTCCTTATTTGACAAGATTCGACTAAAATTTAGAATTGACGATCGGAACGAAACTATTGCTATTTAATTTTCGTTCACATGTCTTTCGTGTATTTCATAGAATATGCCTGCAGTTTGTCTAGTTAAAAGATTGTTTTGTGTTAAAAAGCTTACTACTACAGTTAAATCACTCAATCCGCGCACCCCTTTTCGTGCAGACACGGGTAAGTCAGTACCTAGTTTAATCTACACGTCTATTTTTTTCCGTGCGGGCCAACTACAATTTTAAGATGTCGCGTTGCTAAAACAAAATTAAAATGTTGTTTTTAAATAGCTCCCATCGTAAATCGTTGTTAGCGGTTTACCAGACAGCTAAAAAAATCAGAAATATAGTAGTCGTTAGATGCAGATTTGCAGTCATTTACTAACTGCGAAACCATGCACTCTGAAGACAATGTGTACTGACAGTACACATGAATGTGTACCTTCTTAGCCTCCACACGACTTGTGTACTGGCAGTACACAGTCTGTGCAGTGACAGTACACATTCTCGTCACAGCTTGTGTTCTACCAGTACACAAATTGTGTACTCTCAGTACACAGTCCATGTGGAGGCTGAGAAGGTACACATATATGTGTACTGTCAGTACACATCGTTTTCACAGTGTAGGCACTAAATTTAACTTGCTTTCAAGTGACGTCGTTTTAGGTTGTAGTAAATTAATCTGAAAAACTTCTCTGTCCCTGAATTTAATTATCTATTTTTTTCAAGAGATAAAATAAACACAACTAGTTGTTCCCCGGAGTAACATACGCCGGTCTAGCTGATTCCCGATGGTTTCCACTCGGCTGTAATAGCCAGCATTATTGAAGTAATAGTGTTTGTTTCTAATTGTTAGAGCGCATATCCGTTCTCATTGTCGGCCGCTCGCGCTTTATCTTTGCTACCGTGGCAAGAATGAGCCCGCTCGCCCTCTTGCTGATTGTTGAAGCTTCGTTTGTGTAATCCTCCCTAACAAAGCCTCCAAGTCTGCTCACAATTTAAGCCTGCCCCTAAGTGAAATATAGTGTATATACATAGATATACTGTACAGGGTGTTCGGAAATTGGTGTCAAATATTTTGAGGGTCCGCTGTGTGATCAAAGATAAGAAGAAAAAGTCCTATAAACATGGGTCCGGAAATGCACCAGTCTTTAGTTACAGCCCCCCCAGGTTTGGGGTAAACAGTTCTTAAATACCTCGTAATGATTCACCGTTTCCATTCCAAACTCAGGATATGTGCCATATCATACCTGGTATTTCAGTACTTCATAATACAGTATTGGGTCGCACAACTTATCAGAGGGAGAGGTAATTTTCTTATGGGGGGGGGGGATCAAACGTGGGGGAAGAGAGGAGTAACTGCTTTGGTCTTGTACTTTAATGAAACAAATTGTACATACCAGAAAAAACACATCGTATCACATTACTGTGTGATTGAAAACAATCGAGAAATGAAACATCATTAAGTAAATAGAAGATGGCTACTCAAAAGTTTTACTGAGTATCATTGCATTTGCGGCTCTGCTGCAATTAACTGCAATACGCATCCGCAAAAGACCTCCTCTCCAGAACATTCTGTGACAAGCAACTCAAAAAGATAAATACGACGGAAAACAAACTAAACGTAAGCGTTTTATCATAGTAGGTGCTCAAAATGACCCCCCTCTGCCTCGATGCAGTTCCAAAGCCGCTGCGCCATGGACCGACGAACCCGTTCAAAGATTCCAGGGGTTGTGCGAATTACCTCTCCCTCTGAGAAGTTGTGCGACCCAATACTGTATTATGAAGTACTGAAATACCAGGTATGATATGGCACATATCCTGAGTTTGGAATGGAAACGGTGAATCATTACGAGGTATTTAAGAACTGTTTACCCCAAACCTGGGGGGGGGGGGGCTGTAACTAAAGACTGGTGCATTTCCGGACCCATGTTTATAGGACTTTTTCTTCTTATCTTTGATCACACAGCGGACCATCAAAATATTTGACACCAATTTCCGAACACCCTGTATATAGATAGATTTCAAACAGTTTTCAAATAAATAAATAAATAATTTGGTCACAGCAGAAGCTTAGAAATGCAGTGTCCCATGTTGAACTATTTCGCTTTATTGTCATCCCTTGTCACAAGGTCATCTAGGAGAGAAGTTGTGGGTTTCGTTTGCCGAATCCATGCCAGTTGAATCAGGGAAGGGAGGGATTGAGGCCTAATGGGGCGTCAACAGCAAGGTCATTAGCACCACAGTGTAGTGATCCGAGTTGCCACTGCGCCATACATAACAGAGGTGTTAAACAAACCCCAAATCTAGATCTTATCGTAGATCTGTACCTCCGGCAAAAACTACAAAACAGGAGGACAGACATATCGTCCTATTGACGCGCTAATTCTCGCGGTAGACGGAAACGGGCGTCGAACACCTTCAAGATGGCGACAAGCAACAGTCGGAGCGTCAGTGGCCGTCTACACCAATGACATCCAAGAGGGCTAACACCCTCAAAATGGAACAGTGAGTAAATTTGGTGTAACCAATGCTTCAACAAATCACCATCGCGAAAAGGTGTCAGCATCCGGCTAGGGATGGGCAACAATGAAATTTCGATTAAGCGATGATTGCACCACCTTGATATGCGTGCGATATTTTCGATTATTGCTATATTTATCAACCTGGATAAGTCAAGCTGTCTTAATTTGATAAATTGGTCATAACAGCACTGTAAGTCTACTGACTATGTACATACATGTTTAGGCCTGGGACTAGTCCTTAATTACATAATAGGCCTCGTTGGTGTAGTGTTACTACTACTATTTATTCAAATGAATGTCTGCAGCGTAAAGCGCCATCGAATTTTCTCTTGCGCTTGCTCGAACACAAAGGAATACCTTTTAACACAAACAAGCACGTGCCTCCTTAATTATTGAATAAAAATTTGGTACGCCCTCGTGCACCTGGAAACAAGCTCTAAAGATTAACGATACTGCTGTCAGTAGCTGGCGCCACGGTATTTTCTTTTTATTCTACCGTGGCGCCATCTAGTGGCAGTAATATCGTTAAGCTTTACAGCTTGCTGCACGAGGACGTACGAAATTTTTACCCAATAATAACGGAGACACGTGGCTTGTTTGTTGTTAAAAAATATTTTTTGCGCATTCCTTTGTTTGCTGCGAGCAAGCGCTAGAGAAAACTGGACTGGGCTAGTTAGCACTAAGGGCCACCGCGCACACAGCGACTTTGCCGCGCGGCCAGGTCGCTGCGACCAACGAGAATGCTTACGGTCTATGTAGCACCGCGCACTTGGCCGCAGCGCGCCAGCGAGTCGCCGCTACCACTGGGGTCCCGAGCGGCGTGCAGGCGACCAGGTGGCCGTGGCGGCCAGATGTTTGCATACGATTCAACAGGGTGTAGCGCACTGGCAGTTCAAGCAAGAGCGGCCAATCGTCTGCAGGCATCATCGTAATCAATTTCGTAGTGTTGTTTGCGTCGGTGCTTACGTGTGCTCGCGTTTGCTTTTCTTTATCTTTGCACCCAGAATTTGTTTTAATTTTCTTTTGTTTCCTCAGTAAATACCACATTGCTGCTGTTTGCTCCGCGTGCATTTTTGTCGCTTGATCAATAAGAATCGAGGAAAAAAGGGTGACGTCACCTGGCCGCTATAGACGTGGTCGCTGCACAAGTCGCCGGGTTTTGTGGCCGCGCGACCTGGCCGCTCAGTGCGCGGTCGGCCTACATGCTGCAAACTTTCGGTTCGTGACAACCCGCCTTTTAAGCACTTTCAAATATTTTAATTAGTATAAGCCGCACTCGCAGATGAGCCACACCCAAAAAACCTTATTTAAAAAAAATGTACGCAATCCGAACATTTTCTGCACACTTGTTACGATGTGAAAATGTTGATATTATTTGATAACAGACAAGTATTTTATGTTATAACGTTAGTTTTATTGAAATTAGCAGTGAGCAGCAGTTTTTCTTATCCATTTAGAGGCCATGTTTGTTTTCAAATACACGGCTGACAGCACACCAATTAGACGTTTAGTCGTGCTGCATACCTCTCCAAAACCATAGCAATGCGTTGAGCGCCATACACCGGATGAGACACTGTCCCGAGACGTCTTTAGGCGTCGTTAGCCGTCTCACAACAACAAAGCGAAGCTCCTTCTGGTTTCGTCTGGTGGGGGGGTCTCTCCACCAGATGCGACGTCTCGCGTCGCTGTATCTTGCAACGTCTCTTCGCGAGACAATTGTCTAATTTTGGTGTGCGGTCACCCTAAGTTAGTGACTTGCAGCAAGAGACTTGTGGTTTGCACCATTGGAAAGCTGGCGAAAAAAACGGTTAGAATGGTACATTGGAACGTCAAACTCTGTCAATATTTAGCGGAATTATTGACAACGTCGCGCTCCGAAGGTGCGATAATCTCGCAACACGCAAAGCATTGCGATAACACTATCGCATGCGTTGTATATCGCGATAATATCGAAATATCGCCCATCCATTCTTTCGGCACGCGCGGGTAACTTGGTGATGAGTCAGACGAAACACGCGATTTTTCACCCCCTGTTGGCCTTGGCTTGAACAAGTCATCTGCTTCACCGCTTCACGCTGGTGGTACGGGGAAGTGCTGCATACCTGGATTAATCGTAGCATGAGTGCTATTTTTTCGCACGTATCTGTTGGGTAAACACCTATTCAGCGTATCTTTAACGCGGGTTATCCCACAACGAGAGCGCTAATATAAACCATCTTCTACACTGGGGTAAAAGTACGGGCTCGCCCCAGTCCCGTTCCAGGTCCTAGCGTTTCCTTTCTACACGGGACTCTGGCTCAGGTCCGGACCCGACCTCGACTTTCAAGTCCTGCTCGAAGTCGGAACTTACGACGCCAGTTCCGGCCCCGTGTTTCAGTGTGGAAAGTGTCGGTGCGCGGGCCCACACTTTAGGGAAACATTTTGACTCTTAGAGGTCTGAAGGCGCATTTGCGCAACGACTCGCCTTTGCATTCTCCAAGACTACGTATATTTAAAAGACTTAACGCTCGGTTTCACGTAGCATGTTAGACGCATCGTCCAAGCGTTGCGCTGAACTGAAAGCACGAAGAACGAAAAATCCCAATCGTAACAATGATTAGTGTATGCGAGATGCACAAAATCGTGATATCTTCTCATTATTAGATTTACCGGTGTTGCAGCGCTAAACGAACATTATTTTACGGTAATGGTGACTATTCTCGAAGTCTTCGGACGATTTACTGCTACGTCAACGGATTGTTTAACACATTTTTAACGAGAATTGAAAACGCCGTAGCGTATCATACAGTACAATACACACGTACCTTGGTTGCTCTTCTGCTTGAAATTCATGAAATGAACCTCCGGAGGCTTTGTTTTGTCATCGAGTGAAAAAAAGAGGTACGTAGCATGAAGCCATTGTTATTAAATTGTAATAATTTGGTGTCAATGCGGTGTTTTAAGTTTAAAATCCTCCTATCGCGTGTCACACGTACCTTTCACAGTTCAGTCCGCATGCTAGAGCAATTCATTTTTGGGGTGTAAGTAGCGCGACTGGTGGGGAGAATCGGTGGCTAACTGGCCGACGCGTCGAATTTTAACGTAAAGCCTTTATATCCAGGTAGTCTTGCATTCTCGCAGCTAGAATCTAGAAATCATCTGAAATTCCAACATGGCGGCGGTTTTAGCTCTGGCAGCTCGCAACGAAACGAGTCAATAATTGAACTCGGAAGTTATTGGGCAAATTGTTTCGTCAGGAGGAATTCTTTATCCAACTGTCACGAATTATAGGACTGCACGTATTTGCTCAAACGATGTCGGATTTAGCTAATTCAGGAAGCGTTGTGACCATGGCAACGAAACCTTTGCCATTGCGATTAAATTTTAGCTGCGAGAATGCAAAGGCGAGTTGTCGCGTAAACGCACCCTAATAAGCAATAACGAGGGAACGGGGGAAAGCAGGAGGTGGGGACGGGAGGTGGACGGGAGAAAGAAACAACGATAGCGCCGAAAATGTGGTCGCGATAGAAAGATCATATCAGAAACCAAAACTGGTAAAAGGGGCCGCCAAGTTCCAAATGGTTCGGCCTTTTAAAGGAGTGATATCAACACACCAAAACATTCACCAAGTTAATCGCACCGCTTAATAGTTCGAAGGTTAAGTGAAAACTAGAACACTGTTTCTTTCGGTCAGCAATGTTCAAGTTTTCATTTAACGTCTAAAGTATATTATTCGGTGCGATTAGGTTGGCGAATGTTTTGGTGTGTTAATATCACTCCTTTGAAGGGCCGAACCATTCGGAACTTGGCGGCCCCTTTTACCCGTTTTGGTTTTTTGATATGATATCACTCCTTTTTTTTTTAAATTGTGTATTGACTCAACTCCACTGCCGTGCAGATGTGTAATAAAGTGCAACGTCAACAAGAAATTGGTTTTCAACAATTTTCTACAACTTTTTGCCTATAGGCCGAACCATTCTCAACTTAGTCACCTCTTGATAGGTTTTTGGTTTTAATTTTGTTGCAATTTGTTTTATTTAGTTAGTTTTGGTGTGATGATATCACTCCTTTGTAGGGCCGACCGAACCACTCTCAACTTGGTAGCCCTTTACCAGATTTAGGCTTTGTTTATTTTGCTTTGTTTTTACAGTTGGTTTATTTTTCGTGAATTGGACGTGAATACAATTTCTTTGCAACGTTGTTTTAGATTTATCGTGATACACTCGAGTGTGTCTAGGCATGCACGTCAATATACACGTTGTCATTGTCCGAACTTTGGCCGTCCAATGAAAGACGATGCATACAATATTAATATGGTTGTAACAATATTTTCGTACTTCCGCGCACTCCCACGCCATCCCATGCTCCAAACCCCCATGCTCCAAACCCTAAAAGGTACACAGTTAGTATTGTACTGCACCCCATTCGTCCAATTTCATAGCTGGAAGCCTTCCCTGTGGGATTTAACATGGGGATGAGTGGACTAGCTAGCTAGGCAGTAACACATTTTCAACGTTATTGATCTTGGGACTTTGGACCTTGGACGCGATATCAGAGTTCAATGTGAAAAGGTGTATGGAAGGAAGGGTGTCAGGTTTTGCCTGTGTGTACAAGTCGGGGCCCAGATACCAATCGCGGTGTTCGGGGTCCAGTATGGAAGCGGTATCACTATGTCCACTCATCGGACCCTATAAGCTCTCCCCTGGTTACAGTGTGGTAAATAAATCCTATTATAAGCGTGACCTAAATTATGTCTCTGGAGGATTACTAGGGTTCGTATTTGCGTTAGGTCCACCGGTACCATACACGCTGTATTTCGGCCATGGTAACTGGTTTTTTTTTTTTAACTTTGTTGATTGATTGTATGTCATTTTATTATATAGCGACGGCTTTGGCAACTTCTTAATTTCACAAGTTCATAAATAATAAAAAAAATTTGGGCAATGGGTTTCGGGGTTTGAATAAGAAAATTAAAGATATCAAAATTGTTCAGGGAAATTAGTCAGACATGTGCAACAACTGAAAGACTTGATACGTAAAACGAGACCTGAAACACGAAAGCAATCTTTTTTTCTTTTTTTTTTTAGTTATTCACTCTGGCTCATCAATCATACCTTTTGTGTTCATTCTCAGTGAATCTTCAGCCGCATCTTCTGCGTTCATTCTCAGTGGTTTTTCTACCGCAACTTCTGCGTTTAATCTCCGTAGCCCTTTAGCCGCAACTTCTGCGTTTATTCTGAGTGAAGCCCTAACCAGACTGGCTGCTCGCGGCTGCACGCCGACGTAATATAGTGTAAAAAAGACTTCAATATTCGTCCTTAACGCAACACCAACCACACGATTGCTGCAACGTTGACCTTGTAGGCACGTAGTTACGCATAGCTTCGCACGAAATTTTCTTCTGTCTGGAGAGGCCCTGACTCGTCAGCCGCATCTTCTGCGTTTATTTTCAGTGGTTTTTCTACCGTAACTTCTGCGTTTAATCTTAGCAGCCATTCAGCCGCAACTTCTGCATTTATTCTCAGTGGCCCGTCAGCTGCATCTTCAGTATTGTTCTTCCGTTGCTCTTTAGCCGCATCTTCTGCATTATTTTTTTCTCTGTTTCTTTAGCCGCATCTTGTGTTTTTTTTCCTGTGACTCTTAGGTTGCATCGTGTGCATTTATACTATGAAGCTCTTTATAGCTAACATCTCCTTGATTTGTGCAGTCACCCCTTCGTTCTCCATAGCATTCGTCGTTCTACTGGCTGTTAGCTACACTGTTAGCTTAAATTAAAACCAGATTCGTTTCAGTATGGGTGCAAATATCCACTCTGCTGGAGTGCCTCTGTCCTTCCTTCCTTCCTATTGGTTAAAGACCGTTGTTATGCAAATTTGACCAATACGACAGCTTTATAGTGTCCGCGGCCTATCTTGAGTTCTCCACAGAACGAACACAGATAATCGATTGTACGTTTTAATTAGCAGAGTGCCTTGTTGATATCCAAGATGGGTACAAAAACAATGGCGGCCATCGATTAAAGCCACCCCATCCAGGAAGACGTAGCCGATCACAAAATACTTGCAGGATTCAAGATACACCTTGCACACAATAGGAGAAACCACACTTTTTATTGATGTATATATTTTTTTTAAAGTTTAGAATATCTAGTTTAAATTTCGTAGCGCGTAGTGTAGTTGGCGATTCAACGTTGAGGCCAGCGAAAAACAGTAAAGCAAAAAGTTTGTGAAAAATTGTTAGCTCGTTAACTGAATGTCGTTTGTGTCTTGGCTCGTTAAGTGAATGTCGTTTGCGTCGGTGTCATGCTGTCATCAATGAATGAAGCGTCATTAAAAAAAATGGCTATTAGTCTGTACCGCCGATGGCATTATAGCTGCGGCGTTCTATTCAGAACGCATCAATCGTGCTGTAAAAGGCATCCTCACTCGAGGCGTGCCTTGATGCGTTCACGAGCGTACTCGCCTCATTTAGGAGCGAATTCTTCGATGAGGAGGCTGGAATGTCCAACAATGGGCATTTTTCCAATTTTTTTTTTACAGACGGAGAAAAGAGGGCATTGTTGAGGGCGGAAAACTTTAAATTAAAAACGGATGAGAAAGTTGGCTTGCACATCGCTCGAAGAATCACGAAAAGCATTAACTTTTTTTTTCATGAAACACCGGCTTGTTCTGCCTTTTGCAGCTGTGCCTTATTATTTAGCTCTTAAAATTTGAAAATCCGTCTGCCGTGACGTAAAACGCTCTTCCTTTATAAGTTAGTAAAAAGGAAAATAATCTAATTGACGTCATTTTCCAGAATCTGTTAAGTCTTGAATGGCTGTCGTTAATTTTAAAGGCTATTAGCATATGTAGTATTTTGGGTCATTCTAGCTTTTAGAATTCTAAAGCCTTTCATAACGTTTAGGCCCAATTTTCGCCAGAGTTGGACTGGGTCACATGTTTCCTGTCCCAGTGACCCTATGCTCCAGCGACCTGCAATCTAAGACAATGACCCAGTAGCTCATATGACCCAGTCATCCTGTTTGACCGTATTTTCGGTTTTTAACTTTACTCTGCAAGGAATTCAAAACTTTGTGTGAACCCTGTCAGCATTCAGCAGCTATGGGATGTATTTTGGCTAAGGTTGTGTTATTAACCGAGATCTGGTTTTGAACCCGGTTATTTGAAAAGGCTAATAAAAGCATCTTTCGGCTTCCATAAAACCGTGAAAAGATGTTAAAACGGAAACTGTTGATTTCACGTTTGCAATTGCTCAACTATGTATGTAATTGAGTACTGACTGAAGACTACAATTACTAGACTGAGCAAGAGTTGCTACAATACTGGAGTTTTCCGTTCCGTTGTGTTGTAAACATTAATTTAATTTAACTAGCTGAAGTGGAAGCCCAAATCTTCTCCAGAAAGAGAGTTCCCCTTCTTTCAGCTAAAATGCTGAGTTTGGGTTCTCCTTTGCAGCACAATGGGTCACGTTAGGTCACTGAGTCAATTTATGGAGTGACCTAGTGACCCTGCTGCAAAACGTGACTCACTCCAACACTGCTGCAAGCATAGCTCTGGATATTAATACATACGTAAGCATAGAAATTGTAAATTGTAAATACAACAATAGAAAGTGACAATATACTAAGCCAGGGTAGCGTGGGAGGCTACCGTGCTTCTTCAGCGGCTGTGGGATGTATTCTGGCTAATTCTGGACAATCTTTCGGCCCCGACGATGATCGGAGGTTTCCCGGATTGAATCCCCGGGCTGGCACCTCCCTTAACCGGATATTTCTTCTCTAAAAAAATCTGCTAATGTTCAAAATTGAGCCGGTTCAGCCATAGGCATTAATTGCTTCGGCTGACTTAAGGCTCGTCAAAAATTTCTTTTAAAAAAAAAAAAAAAAAAAAGAGAAACGACTACTGTTCACTGTAGAGCCTAGCAGCATTTTGTGTTATATTTGCGAGTATTTCGTAATTCATTTTGCGCAGAAATCATTTTTCTAGTTCACATTTCTATCGCGTTCCTCACGAATTTATAAATATGTTCTACAGGGTGGAAAATGACGAGGGTGGGATAAATGAACATACCCTTACCCCAAACATCCCCCCCCCCAATCCCGCCAAAAAAAGGGCCCTAGTCATAAATGAGAAGAACAACAGGATAGGGGGGAAAAAAAAGGCTAAAAAGAAGAAAGGGCTTCAACCAACGAATTTCATTCTTCACACCCTGGCAACATTTTGTCTTCGATGTATCCCTGATTGCTCTGTTGCTGTCGTAAAGTATGTTTCTCTGTAATAAGTTTGTAACTGCTGTATTGATTTATATTGAAGTTGCTTACGTATATGCGTGATTTGTAACATTTCATCGGGCATTCGCTGACAAGACTTAAAATTTGCATTTAACGACCGACCGTCGCAGATGACATTTATAGTTCGTGTTAGCCGAAACTCTGAAAATGTAATTTCCGTCGATTCATTGTTGCATCAGTCGGTGAGTTGAAAATAATATTCCTACTTACTCCCCCCCCCCCCCACCCTGCTAATCCTTCTTCGCTGCTTTGACAAGACCATTTTAGACAAGCATAACAACGTGTACGCGTCTATTTCGTAATACTGGGTGTTCCATAAACTTTAATATCATTTCGTATTCCTATAACGTATCGAGTCTCGTTCAAATCACAGGGACTCGTTGCCTTGTCCCTTGCGCCCCGCATGGCTATAGAATACTATACGTATAATAATATGGGTGAAGCCAGCCAGAAGTCATATCGTATAGAACAATCCATACCTGTATTAAGGCGCTCCGGTCGAAATCCCGACTGATTAAATTCCTGACAGTCAAAATCCAACTTACAGTATTAGGCCGGGTTTACGCAACCACTCGCTTTTGCATTCTCGCAGCTAGAAGCTAGAAATCACCTCAAATTCCAACATGGCGGCGGTTTTATGTCTGCCGCCTCGCAACGAAAACAACAAATAACGTGAGTTCAGAAGCATTTGGGAAAATTGTTTCGTCATGAGGAATTCTTTATATTATTGGCACGGATTAGAAGACTGCAAGTATTTACTCAAACGATGTCAGATTTAGCTAATCCATTTAGCGTTGTTACCATGGCAATGTCACCTTTGCCATCGCGATTGAGTTCTAGCTGCGAGAATGCAAAGGCGAGTCGCTGCGTAAACGCGCCCTTAAAGGGATATACCTCCCAGCGCCATTTTTCTCGATCCACCACATCAAGTACGGCCCCAAAGGTCTATTTACTTACCGTTAGTCTTTCCCTTGCTAAAAATCCGTTTTAAAATGTGGCGTCTAGGACATTTTCTGTTGAATATTGTTAACTATATTTAAGAACGACCCGTAACTATATGATGCATTGCGGGCGTACACATAATCATGGTGTTTCATCTCTGTGTGTACATCTGCTAATTTTCTAATAATTACCATGAGATATAAAATCTAATAGACTAATACGATAAAAATTAAAATTAATTATTCCAATAGATCGCCGAAGCAAAATTATAAGAAACTAGCTGAGCTAGAATATTATAAATTGTGATTTTAAAATACGAGAATCATTCCGGTTTCTGACGACACAATCGTGTACTATTCCCAAAGCCAACCGAGAAAGCAGCTATGCGAGGAACGCAGCTACCACCCCAGCCGACCTTGGCGATGTAATTGCTCAGATGACGATCTGCGCGTAGCTGTAATTTGGCACGCGGAATGTTATAAGGCTAGCCGGGTGTCTGGTAAAAAACCGTGGTACAAAAAAATACAGATATTGCAGAATGTGTCTGTAACAAGCGTATGGAAGCTGGATCATTAGTGTTAGGATCATTTTTTCGAGTGTCGATAAAATGCGGCATTGTAACAGAACGTTTTACAATTTAAAAAAAAATGTGTTTGAAGATATTACTTGTCGGTATTTTTAGCCAATGATAATTTTTATCTTATCCATTATGAACACTACTCGTTTAAAGTATAACAAACGCATATTTTCTGTTACTTCTCCGTAGGTTTGATACAACTTTTTTTTGTGTGTTTTTGAGGTGGCGGGATTTTGACCTGTCGGGATTCTGACTGTCATGATTTTGAACCGGACCCGGATTAAGCATTATTAAATTTTACGTTTACGCGCTATTATAATCACTGGAACTCGCGCTGAGCGTCTTTATTGTATTGTTAAATTGTCTCTCGTTCGAAGTCATTATTTGTAGCACTACATTGTCCAGAGCGATCTGAGAAGCGTTTTAGCTTTGCGATAAGACTTCCGGCCATTACCGGAAGTTAGTCCAAAGGGCAACATAAATAAGTTTGCATCTTTATTTATATATTTATAGTTATTTATTTTTATTTATTTATTTTTATTTTTATTTATTTTTTTATTTTATTTTTTTGTATTTATTTATTTGGCTTTCCGCCTCTAATACAAGTTTCAATGTTTAGTGATTGTATCGTTTCAGGTACGGAAATGCCTTTCACTGGAAAAGAAAGGGCGTTTTGCATGTTGGAGCATGCTCGAAAACAGTCGTACAAGACTATGTAGCGTGCATTTTGTGAGCCATTTCGCTAAAAATGCCCCAATAGAAATGCAGATTTGGACATGGCACGGAAAGTTCAAAGTGGGAGGCCGTCTGTGCAGGGCAAAAGAGTCTGGACGTCGACCACCAGTAGCGAAGGGAAAGGTCGAGCGGGTTCGGGATACATTTGTGCGAAGCCCGTGGAAGTTCATATATAAGAAAAGCAAATGTGGAAACCAAGATTCCTCCAAAGGCAGTTTGGCGTGTCGGAAGGGACCTTTTGTCATGCAGAGAACGCCTTCGCCGCCCAAATCTGCATTGCAGTTGAGGCATTTATAGCGAAGCACAAATGCATGCTGCACACAGTGTTGTAGTGGGCCGCCCGGGTACCCGGGGAGGCCCCCACTACAAGAGGCCCTTGTTTCTAGAAAATTTTTTTTTGAGATAACGAATAATGATATCAGTCTCTAGGTTTAAAAAATTTTAAATGATTTCGTATGAAAATGGCAGATTTACGTTGCTGCAGGGCCGTAGCTAGCCCTCCCCCGTCTTCAAAAACTTTAATGAATGTTCCATTGAGGCTTGCTTAACTAAATACTAAAGAGACCTGTACTATAGGGAATTGAATGGTTGAAGACAACGAACGTTAGCAAAAAAAAAAAACTAGCGTGTTTTTTATCAAACAAACGTGATTTCATGATGATATTTTGGCTTGACAATTGATCAAAAAATGTCAATTAAGATGATAAAGGGATGAGAGTAAATTATTTCGCTATATCAAACTGAAAATGAATACTCAAAATAACTAATTTAACCGTAATCAAAAGATTTTTATTTTTCAATTTTCACTTTTTCTCCGGGTGCAAGCCTCCACTTAAGAAGTAAGACGCAAATACAAAGAAGTATCTCTGAACTTTTTTTTATTTCAGTTTTCGGTTATCGGATCATTAAAGAAAAAAACCGTTAAAAATATATCTGTGCACCATCCACTAACACGGTTGCACGGTTGGCGGGAGTTCGGTGAGGCGCCCCAGGGAAGGCGGCCGCTTTGCTCGCCTTACCCTTCCTACGGCCCTGCGTTGCTGAAAAACGTTACATGTTCACGCTGTGGCTTGCAGGGTTCGATTCTGGAAAATCTCGCGTGCACACGCACACGCTACAAGAGACCCTTATTTTTTTTTTAATTATTTCGTATGAAAATTACATCTTAAAGTTGTAGGAAAACGTTTCAAATTCTCGCAGATTTCTTAAATATACTATTCCTTTCAACAAGGAAAAAAAATCACATGGAAAATATATATAAAAAAAAACACGTTTACTCCTTGACCACTAGCATTAAAATATCGGGGATGAACGTGAATGGTCAAGGACTTGGATTGTGAGCCATGGCTTTGCATTTGGAGGAAGCGCGATCAAAACTCAAAAATTAATTTCTTTGAGCCTGAAGCAATTAATGCTCGTGTTGCTGAACCGGCTCAATTTTGAACACTACCAGGTTTTTTTTTAGAGAAGAATAAAGTACATAAGCATATGCAGAAAGTTTGGTAACTGGGTAACCGGGATGTCGGGGCTAGAGCTAAGCTCTACGGGATGGCAGCATGTTTTAGAGCTTCTTGGTTTTTTTCCCCAATTGTTGAGTTTTCCGCTTCCTACTTGTTTTTTCTTGAAGCTCCTTGATTATTTTTTTTTTTTATTCTCTTGCGGAGGCATCCAGAGACAGCACGCGGAAAATCAATCCAAACAGCGGTGGCACACGCACATTCGTACGATTTTTGGAGGGAGTGTTTTTTTTTCTTTCTCCCCATTCAACTCTGAACGCCTTGCTCTGGTCCCAGGCGTTGGCGGAATAACAAGCGCTATCTGCATGTACGAGTACGTATTGAACTGAAACGTAAACATTTCCGGATCGTTATTAAAGAGCATAAGCTTACCATAGAGTTATTTTTGGAGCGTAGCTCCTACGTAGTGGCTTACTGGAGTATGTAAATAACACCACGCCAAAACTTCAGAACCGAAATTGATGAAATTTTGGTACGCTAGCTCGTGGAACAAAGATTGTATTATTATTCAGATCGAAAATCGGGTATATTTTGGGCCGGAAATTGAGGAAAATCTATCGAAAATTTTTAGAAACTGCTTTGGGCGTGCGTATTGGATTTCACATTGAGTAATGCGTTTTACAAACAAAGAAATCCAACACACTTAAGGATTATCGATCAACGAAAAGTTGTTTCTTAGTTAAGAATAAAAATGAAACGAACCGGAATATAAGGAAATTGTGGTGGATTCAGTACAAAAATGAGAAAGGAGGAAATGGAAGGAGGCGAGGAGAGAAGGAGGAAGGGAGTCAGGAGGGAAGGTGGGAAAGGAATGAAAAAAGTAAGGGAGGAGGAAGGAGGGACGGGGAACGGGGAAAGAGGGACGATCTGGGCGAGGGGAAGGAGTGTCGAGGATCAATGATGAGGGTGCAGGTGCCCCCCACCACTCACCTCGGGATAACTACCCTTCCCCTCCCCAGATATAATCTCACGCTCCGCTCCTGTATGTCAATATGTAATGGTGGCTGCCCTAGTTAATATGCTCGCAGCTTACACGTGTGCTAGTATTAAAATCGGCTGTGTTTCGACATGCTTGTCACATGAATTGTCCAATTCCTTTAACTACTTTTTCTAATTAAATACACAGTGACAAACTGATGCATGACAGGAATTAATTGAATGTAATATTTATTGCCATTTAACACCCAACGCAACGCCCCATGAACCATAAACATTGTTCCTAGTTGGTCATTTTCGCTAATTTCTTATTTCCGATTTGTGTTCCAACACAAGAAGAATAAAGTAAATGGAATATTTATTCCCATTTAAAACATCAAATTCAACACCCCGTGAGCTATAATCATTGTTCCTAGTTTATTATTGTCGCTGACGTCTTATTTCCGACTTGCTTGTTCCAACATAGGCAGAAAAAATTAAATGCAATATTTAATTTCATTTAATAAATGTTATTGCACATTTTTATTTAATTTTCTGACACTTTCTCCTTTCATGTAATCACAAACGACGCCGCAAGCTGTGGCCCTTCAAAATGTTGGCTTCCCGTCACACTCGTAGGCTGTGCGTGAAACCAACCTTTCAGAATTAATTGATTGCTTCCTTCTTCAGGTTGTCTATGAAAACGAAAAGCGAAGAAGGCAATATCCAATTCAACACCACTAACTTCCAGCCCCCCCCCCCTCCTTTTAAAGCGCATTTCGCAAAGCAAGTAGTGTCGATTTATTTGTCCGTACTTGAAAAAATCCCAGTCCATCCGTATCCTAAAAAAAACAAAAAAAAACTACAAAACAGTTGAATATGTGTTCATATATTTGGTCAACGGACACTTGAATTGAATTTATCCACGAAATCGCAATTTCGAGATTATAAATTGCCATAAACACAATGAATTGCCTCGAAAGCAGATAAATTCGTATTGCGTACCGCGAACTTGGTGAGGTATCCCCTGGGGCCCCGAACAATACGAGGAAGCAAGAACGCACAACTTTGTGGAGAGAGTGATCGGGTGCCACCCAAGTGAAGACTGGATCGGATCCCACATCCGACCAAGGTACATATGGGATATGGTCATCGTGGCTGAGCGGTGAGAGCGCTCAGCTTCGTTGCTGGTGGTTTGCGGATCTGGTCGAACTAGAAGGGGACCTTGGCAAAGTCCCCGCCAGGACTGCTGACCAGGGTCGTGTGAGAGGCTGCCAAGCTCCTTCAGCGACTATGGGAACTATTCCGGCCAATTCTGGACAATCTTTCGGCCCCTACGATGATTGGAGGTTTCCTGGTTCAAATCCCCAGGTTAGCTCCTCCCTTTACCAGATATTTCTTCTTCTCAAAAAAGTCTGGAAATGTTCAAAATTGAGCCGGTTCAGCCACACGAGCATTAAATTGCTTCGGCTGACTTAAAGCTCAAAAGAAATTAATTAAAAAAAAAAAACAATCATCTTATGGTGCGAAAAAGATTATGATCGTTAACCAATTAATCTGTGGTTGGCTGGTAGGAGTGGTAAGAGAGAAAAAAAATTATTGATCGTGAAAAACTGTAATTTGTGATGTTAACCCGTTCATTACCATGTCCGAATGCCTGACAATGAAAATAACTTAACTCCGGAAACGAAATACAAGACTTTTGATAGTGACCCGTCATCGGAACACAGCGAGCAAACCACTGCCGAGTGGATAGTGTTCAAGTCTCCAAACTGAGAACCAGTGGCGGAAAAAGTACACTTCGGGCCTGCTTGCAAATAATCAAAATGGTGCCCCCACCCAAAAGAAGGAACTATTGTAAAAAGTTCTCAATGCATGATATTTTATTTGCATGATCATTGCTCAAAAGTTCCCTGGGACGAGTTTTCTGCACAGCAAACTCGTAAATCATCGATAGTAAGGGTAATCCAGTTAATATTTCCTGGCCCATACTATTTCTTAGATAATTTTTAATTATCTTTAATTTAGAAAATGAGCGCTTCACGGCCTGTACAATGATCAAGCCCGAAGTCTGCTCTGCTCCGCCAATTCGTGGTGCTGCTAAACTAATTTTCGGACAATCTTTCGGAATTTCCCGGTTTAAATTCTCGGGTTGGCTCCTCGGTTTGCCAGATATTACTTCTTCTCAAAAAAGTCTGGTAATGTTCAAAATTGAGCCGGTTCAGCCATACAAGCATTAAATTGCTTCAGCTGACTTAAGGCTCAAAGAAATTTATTAGTTAAAAAAAAGTGTACTCAGTGGTTTAATTTGTATTAAATTCAGTATTTGAAACTACGAGCATCAGTCCACGTTCTCTCCTTTCTGATTATTTGTGGGATAAAATGTATTATTATTGTATTTGGTAATTGATAATTCGTTAATTCCCTCGTTGGTTTAGACCAGAGCAAATTAGTTATATAAACAATTTTTTTAATCATTAATTAAAATTGCTGCATATCATAAAATCAGTTAATAAAAATTAAAGATTTTTTTTACGAGTGAGTGGCTCATGTCGTTAAGCGCTAAAAGTTGTAAACAAATGTCATGATAATTTTATAGTTTGAGAACCGGAAGTTGTGCTGGTAAGAACAACACGTCTCAAAAAGAGTAAAATGCAGAAAAAAGTGCCCGATTCGGTACCAGATTTTCTTACAGAAATGAAATTATTGCTTAAAAAAATGACTTACCTTTCTGCGTTGCTGTTTGCTGCGAATAACTTTTTTATCGGTTAAGTTTACTCCGAAGTGTTCGCACGCAAAATGTAAAAAGTTAAAATCTCCACGGTACAAAATCCTGTACTGACAAACTGCGTACACACCAATTCACAGCTAGGTTTTCTCCTTTTCAGTTTCTCAGCAACACTCGCACAAAAAAAAAAAAAAAACACGTATAACATCCAATTTCAAGGCCAATTTAAAGGTCACTCCGCATAAACTATACTGGCCGGGCTACCGCATTACGTATCCACTACATGCTTCAAGCTCATGCGTTAATCCGTTTGTGCATTACGCCCTAAAAACTGCAAGGGGGTCTTCTCACCAAAACCCGTTGCGCAGAACGTGTGTGTCAAGTTGAAGACAAGGGAAACTTGACAGCCCGGTGACTTGTGTTGGAAGCCGTGTGCGCTGGAACGTATCGCCCGAGCGTGTGTTAGTCCCAGCCACCCACCAATCCCAATCTTCGGGTCCCGTTTCCCAGGTTTCCATCCCTGCTGGATGGGTGATAGGTTGCGCGCTGCTGCGCTTTCAGCGCCTACTGGTGATGGATTCTCGAAGTTGAGGCGTGTATTGAACGAAGCGGCGTGGAAAAGCGCGCAACGGGAGGTTGGAGGAACAAAAGACGTTTCCGTCGTCGACCGAGGTTATTTAGAAGACAGTAAATTCATAACTCCGTGCTTCCGTGCTCTTGGCATGCGGTAACGTCCTTGCTTATCTTCGGAGTGTGAACCTAGTAATGAGATTTGCTTACATCTTGATTTAGGCCTTTACATGCTTAAAGGTATACATTCCGCTTGCCTTATAACAGCCAGGCGCAAATCGCCGGATTCCAACGTTGGAATTGTACCACCCTGCAAGGTTATGCTGATGACCTCATTTGTGAAATCTGATAAACCCGAAGTCCACATGACGTGAAATTTGTCCTCCAAAATTAATACTCATTGTTAGTTGAAATAATCCTATTTGATCAATTGTTGTAACAATACATAGCTATGATTTGTCTGTACATAATGCTTGACATCAATTGTAACGGCTCGAGCTCGCTTGGTCTTCCGCCGGGTGCTCCCAACAATTAGGTATTAACCTAAAATTCTATTCCGCCACCAACTCTCCAACTCCCCGCATCCAAAGGTAATTTCGGCCCTATAATTAGAATTTTTCCCAATTTCCCCAATCTCCGAACTTAAATTCGACCAACCCTGTTGCTAGTTCAGCACTGCAACCCCGTAGCTACTTAGTTTAGCTGTCAACGTATGAATTAGCCCGAAACTAACTAATCCAAATTTTCCCAAGTAAGCCTAATGCCGTTGACATTCCAATTAAGGCCCTAAGCCCTTGAACTTCAGGCGAGCCTGAGCACACGATCGCTCATATTAAACATTAAACTGACACCAAAACTGAACCACGACTACCAGCCTCGTTCCATCGGTTAAGGTTAATTTGGAATTCCCGCAACCCCTTGACAAGCACCACGGCACATTTTTAAGCAAGTCCCTTAACTGTGGGGTTGGCATTGGGGCAGCTCCCACACGTACTAAAAAAAACCCTACAATACAAGATCAACTGAGACCGAGGACGCAGCTACTGTCTCAGTTGGCCTTGGGCATAGTAGACAAAGCCGCATGAACACAACAATTGCGTCGTCACAAACCGGAATGATTTTCGTACTTTAACATCGCACTTTATAATTTTTTAGGCTAGTATCTTATAATTTTTCTTCGGCGATCTATTGGCATTAATAATTTTAATTATTACTGCATTAGTCTTTTAGATTTTTGATCTCGTGTAGTAATTATTAGCAAACGATTAAAAATTAGTACATGCGCACACACAGATGGTTATAGTAAGTGCGCAAAGGATTATATAATCTCAAGATGCTATTAAATTAGTTCCCAATATTCACCAGCAAGTCTCGTAGACGCCGCCTTTGAAAACGGAGTTTAGCAAGATATTGGCTTACGGTAAGTAAGTGGAAGTTTAAGGTCGTGCTTGATGTGGACGATCGAGAAAAATGGCGTTGGGAGGAACGTACTTTTAAAGGGGCATACCGTCCTAATGGGATAAACATCACTTCTACTCTGTAGTTCACGCGAAGAACGGTCACAAGGATCGCATACCGTTATAAGTTCTTTCTTATAAATCCGTTTTGAAACTAGATGGCTGCAAAATATTCTAAGGCATTCCTGTGACCGTGTTACATGCATTCAATTCAAGCGCCAGTTGTTAGAACCATGCAGGTACGGGGGAAAACTGGGAGGGTCATTTTGGCTCGGAAAATGGTTAACGTGTTTGTAACATGTCGTAGAAATTAAGACATTATTAAAAAAAACAAACGGCTACAGCGACTTCCTGGTCACATCCGATCTTCTGTACAGTTCTGCCACGCACACTTCTCTATCACGCATTGCAACAGCTATCTCTATTATATAATCCAAAAGCAGTAACCATCAGAATTGCCCGTCAAAAATGTGTTAGCTTTTAAGCTTATTTTACATTTTAGGCGTTATTGTTAGCGTTTAGGCCTAATTTACAACTTTCATTTCGTAAGTAGCAACTGACAGAGATTTGGATTATATCACAGTAAGCCTATTCATTTTTGCAACACGATATGCCTCGATCCGGGCACACAGTTACAGTGATACAACGTAATGCGCAACGTAGCCTGGATCAGTGGTAGTAGGGAAGGGACAGGAGAGACGCTGTTGAGAAAGCCAGCAGCGACTCGTAGCATCATGACGTTGCTATGGTAACGTGATTTTTGGCTTAATTTTCATTTTATAGGCCAAATTTGTTTTAACGGCAGTTTTAGTTTCGTAAGTAGCAGATAGACCTAATGGAGAATTTGGTTCGACCGTAAGCCTATTCATTCATGCAACAATGCGACAAGACTCTTTTAAACGAAGCTAAAATGTTTTTGTTTTTACGGCTGCGTTAACAAAATCCTTAGGATTTCAATTCGACGAAGAAATGTTATTATTTAATTTAGTTACGTCGAAGAAAAGTCTATCAGCTATAAGGAGGCAATGATGTTTTAATTTGCCATGTTATTTAACTAACTTTTGACACTGAATCTAAAGTTGTAAACAGTGGTCGTCTCTATCTGGTACCGTTGCGAAGTTGAAAAAAGCGACGGACGGACGGACGGACAAAGTCGTTGCAATAGTCTTCTCAGCTGGTACGGGTGTACAGAAGACTAAAATGTCAATATGCTCCCAACAGGCACTCGAAGCGTAAGGGCCCAAACGGTGCTTTATCTCTCGTGACATTGAAACCCTGGTGTGGGCAATTAATATATTTGTACGACCAATTTTGGAGTACGCCACTCCGGTATGGTCACCCCATTTATTGAAACACATTGATGTAATCGAATCGGTACAGAGAAAATTTGCCAAACATTTGCCCGGTTTTAAAAATAAATCCTATTCAGAACGACTAAAACTTTTACAACTATAGAGACACTTGAAACAAGGAGCCTTACACTGGACACTTAGTTTGACATTCTCGATTTTACGTGGTTTTACCACCGTCCCAAACCTCTTCTTTACTCTTAAGGACTGGGAACTATACGCGTGGCCATAATTTCAACCTGGTCGTTCTCCCCTTTGAGACGGATTGTAGGAAGTTTTTCTTCTCGCAGTAGCCAGTGCGCCCCGGTGCAGGAACCTTCAACTATAGGTGCTGTAGTTTTGCCAAGCTCCCAGCCGAAGCCATGGCGCCAGAAGGAGAGAGTGGGACAATTTTGCTAGGTAATTCCAATCGGCAATTTCTAGAATCTTTACATGCCACAATCGACATGAGCACGAGACATCCCTAGGCCCTTCTCTTCCCGAAAATACCAGGGGTGGCTAAGGTCAGGATCGAACCCAGGACCTCTTGCACATGAAATGGTCGTGCTAACCATTAGGCTGCCTTGCCTCACCCTTCAAATATAGGGTCGATCCACTCCATGCAACGCGTCAAGGCTGTAGTTGAGCTATTCCCGGTCGAAACGTGCAAACGGCAAGATTAACCAAGATGCCACAGCTGGTGATGATACCATTGCTCCTAAACCAAAACAAAACCGTTAGGGGCCGTCCATATATTACGTCACGCTTTTCGGCCTATTTTGAAACATCCCCCACCCCTTTGTCACAAATGTCACAACACCCTCCCTATTAATTTACGTCACTTTCTGTAATCATTTAATCACTATATTTCAATGTATTGTAACACTTATTGCATTGTTGTCAATGTCTTGAGTCTATTGTTTTTGTCTGTGTAAATGGAATTGCATCTGAACTGTTGTATTCCTGTGCAATACGCCAAAAAATAAGATGTCAAAATGTGATACAAGATTGAGACGTCACATTTTGAAAATACCCCTTCCCCATTCCTGTGTCACGATGGTCACAATAAACCAAATACTACCCCCCCCTCCCTCCCCCCTAGTGTAACGTTATATATGGAGGGGCCCTTATGGCCAAGCCGGCGTTGCTTTCTCGAAGCAGACGAAGCCTTCTTTTTCGAAGCTATAACAAAGAGGTTTGTTTCAGCTACTACTAGTTTTTAACAACATTAATGAAAAATTACGAAATATCTGATGGCACAATCACTACGTTTACATGCCCACAGGAATGCGCATTTTATTGATGTGCCTTGAAATGCGCATCAAAAAACGGCACCTGTTTACAAGACGCAAGATCGCGATTAGGGCCAATCCGCTAAGGAAGGCGATTCGGCTAGTGCGATCGGAAAACCTTTCCCTCCTGCCCTCCCTTTGGATTATAGTGAGAAAGTCCCACGCTGCTCTACCCCCTGCATGTAGTAAACTAGGTCAGCTTAGATTACAGCTTACAGCTTACAGCTTAGATTACAGATTACAGCTTAGATTACTATAGTAACCAAATGTAATCAAAACTTAGTTGTCTTCCTAGTCATGCACACTCATTTTCAGTTTATTTACCTAAAATTCGAATGGCACCAGCACAAATTACGTGGGCGCCGCAACTGTGTCCGCCATCTTTACCTGGCGTTCTCCAACGGCTCAATGCGATTGCGAGTGTTTACATGAATAAAGACGAAGCGAATCGGACGGCCGATACCCTTCGTGAAGCGCATTGGGAGAAAGCGCAACGAACGGGCGTTTACAAGACCCACGGAGGCGGCACGAACGCGATGCGCATCCCGCTGAAGCGCTTCGAAGTGGTCATGGACACGTAGTGAATTTTTACTGAACGCTAAAATACACAGTTTAAGCGTTTAATGACGAAGAGTTGGTGACGTCATCGCTTTGAAACCAAAACAATGGCGTGCTTTTACGATTCCCGCTTGTAAAACTGTCCAAATCGGGAAAAAAAATCTAATGAACAATTATTATGTACTTATGTACTTATGTACTTGTAATTGTAATTGTAAAACACTTCGGTGTCTGGTTGACTGCCGACCTACGGTGCAGTGCCCATTGCGACCATATTGTATGACAGAGGCTGGCCATAATCAAACGTTGTTTTATCTCTAATGACCTTGAAACCCTGATGTGGGCATTTAATACATATATGTGCGACCAATTTTGGTGTACGCCAGTCCGGTATGGTCACCTCATTTATTAAAACATATAATAAAACATGTAATCTATTCGGTACCCGGTTTTAAAAATAAATCCTCTTCAGAACGACTAAAATTTTTGCAACTAGAGACACTTGAAACAAGGAGGCTTAGAATTGACCTTAGTTTGACATTCTCGATATTACGTGGTTTTACTAGCCTCTCAAACCTCCTCATCAGGGCGCGTTTACGCAACAAGACCTCCTCGCTCGCCGAACGCTATTTGCTAGGCAACCGTTATTTATTTACGATTCATTTCCCGTTTCTGTTAAATGAATGCGGTAATAGGCAACAAATTAAATGTATTATAAATAACACGGATAAAGGACAAAGTGTAACAGTCACTTTAAACATTGGTACAACATTGTTGCCATTTCACGCTATTTCCAAAATTTGCTATTCTCGCTGAAAAAAACAGCTTCTATCAGTGATCAAACGACGGCAGAATAAATAGCTACTCGCAGCGAGAATTCAAAATCCAACATGGCGTCCATTTCGGGGTTGTCGAATAGAAAACAACTCATCGAATACCGGCATTCAGAAATCTGTCCGTCGTCTTGTACAGCAGTAAAAATTGTTTTCTAAGTTGTCATAAATCGACGCTGTCATGTTGCACGCTTCGTACGTCGTGTCGCGAAGCACGAGGAGATGATTTGCATCCGCGTTGTTGCCATGGTTACTACGTATAGACAACTTCAAAGCTACATTCTTCGGTGAAGGCGAGAAGCAGCTAGGAGATTTAGTATTAACTAAGTGAAAGCTAGTAAGCGAGAAGTTTGTCGTTGCGTAAACGAGGCCTTACTCTTGAGGACGCGTGGCCATAATTTCAAACTCGTCGTTCTCCCCTTTGAGAAGAAATGTAGGAAGTTTTTCTTCTCGCATCGTGTGGTGAGGCCATGGAATGATCTCCTGGCTGATGTTGTCCAAGCACCGTTACTGGCTTCCTTTAAGATAAGTTGAGGGGGTCGATCTCTGTTAATACGTTAGGCCTAAACTTTGTTTTGACTAAACAAGGGCTTTGCCTGCAGTGATTTCAATTTGAATGTACAAATATTTAATTTTTATTTTGTATTCAGGTTTATTGTTAACTTAACAGGGTGTCAGTGGATAAAACAAGCTCCCTTCCCCGACCCTTTGTTTCGCCACAATAAAGGATCATTTTCATTTTCAATTAAAAATAACATGGAAAAAGAACAACGTGCAATAGTAAATTTACTAAACATTGGCACAACATTGTTGTCATTTCTCGCTATTTCCAAAATGTGATATTCTCGCACAAAGAACAGCTTGAGGAAGTGATTAGCCAACAGTAGAATAAATAGCTGTTCGAAGCGAGAATTCAAAGTTCAACGTGGTGTTCATTTAGGGGTTATCGAATAGAAAAGAAACTAACGAATGCTAGTATTCCGAAATCAGTCCACCGTCCTGCAGTAGCCGTCCTGTAAAAATTGTTTTCTTCGTGTCATAAATCGACGCTATTTTTGCCGTACACATTTTATTTCGCCCGCGTCGTTGTCATGGTTACTACGTATAGACAACTCGTAAGCCGCATGCTCCGGTAATCACAAGATTTAGTATTAGGGATCGTTTACACAACGACAGTTTTCTCGCCTACTAGCTTTTACTTGATCAATACTTAAATCTGATTGCTGCTTCTCGCCTTTACCAGAGTATGCGGCTTTCGAGGTGTCTATACTTAGTAGTAACCATGGCAACGACGCAGACGCAAATCTTCTCCTCGTGCCTCGTGACACGGCGTACGATGCTTGCAACATTTAAGCGTCGATTTATGACAAGAAAACATTTTTTACTGCAGTACAAGACGTCGGACTGTTTTTTGTATGCCGGCATTCGATGGTTTGTCTTCGATTCGATAGCCACGAAATGGACGCCATGTTGGATTTTGAATTCTCGCTGCGAGATGCTATTTATTCTACCGATGTTTGATCATTGTTCTTCGAGGGAGAATAGCAAATTTTGGAAATAGCAGGAAATGACAACAATCTTGCAGCAATGTTTAAAATTACTGTAGCACTTTGTTCTTTATCCGTGTTGTTTATTTATAATACACACAATTTGTTATCTATTACCGCATTCGTTTAGTAGCAACGGGAAACTAATCATAAATAAATAACGGTTGACTAGCAAATAGCATTCGGCGAGCGAGAATGACTTGTTGCTTAAACGCGCCCTTAACCAATTAAAACTAGTGAGCGAGAAAATTTACGTTGCAGGTGTACCCGCTGTATCCAGGCCCAGTCACTCGTGGGGCCTAAAATTGTTTTTTTTTTTTTCCAATTGAGAGGTTTGATGATTGTGACTAATGTGCGATTTGGGCGACGGTATTGTGATTTTTTTTTGTATACTCCCAACAAACGACAACTCCAATCCAACGGCACGGAGCTGGAGCGCCGTACTGCAAACCTGTCAGCGTGTAGGCAGGGAGGCCTTCTAACGTATCAGCCCGGATTAATGATTGAACCAACCCGTACACAGCACAATTGTGGCCGACGAATGTTATAACATAGTATAATATTTTTACGATTTCAGCCAGGGCAGGGAGTGTGGGGGAGGGGGGGGGGGGGCACGCGGTTGTAGTTCGCCCCCGATCCCACCTTTGGGGGGGGGGGGGGGCGAGACCTGCTTGTGGTCCTGTTTCAGTTGCACTGTCCCTTTAGTGTTTACATTCTTGACATTGTGAACTGAGCATTATTTGCTTTCGTATAATAGTCATGAATTTGCTTGCTTGAAGCCTACGGCCAGTCAACATTAAGCCACGACTCTGTTGGTATTAATTACTAATAATGTGCTATTAAAGTCGCTGCTTTAATTTTAAACGTGAGCTTACTCGAGAATTCCTTGGTCATAAGTATGTACTTCAAAGCCGGGTTGCCACCAATTGAAAGGTTACAGCTTCGTCTGCTATCTAGCACTATCTATACTATTCTCCAATAAAGAACGATTTCCTTATGTGGGCATTTTACTGTTCTGATAGAAACAAATGATTATGGATTGCCTGCTTCTGTTCGAACCATCGTACGTAACAAAGTGGATCATCTGTAACTTGTATCGAATGATGGTTTGTACAGAAGCTAGTAACCAATAATAATATCAAAAACCAAAACCGGTAAAAGGGGCCGCCAAGTTCCGAATGGTTCGGCTCTTCAGAGGAGTGATATCAACACACCAAAACATTCGCCAAGTTAATCGCACCGCTTAATAGTTGGAAGGTTAAATGAAAAATAGAACATTGCTACCTTGCAACCTGGACAATTGAATTGATGTGATGTTTGTTGTGATGATTGTTGCCTAACTTGGCGCGACACACTAGCGTGTGTCTAGATAACGTTTATTTCTATTAGACCAGTGAAATGACCATATAAGGAAAACGTTCTTTATGAACAAGACTACAGCGTTTTCTAGAACTTGCTCGTAGCAAGCAAAGTAATGTCGAGAGAAATGTCTTTTAACACAAAAACGGGTATATATTCCACCATGGTGCCATCTAGTAGAAGTAATATCGTTAATCTTTACAGCTTGCATCCAGGTGCACGAGGTGCAAATTTTTACGCAATAATTAAGGAGGCGCGTGACTTGTTTGTTGCAGAGGTCGACCGAATTTCGGTTTCGGTTTTGGCACCGAATCCTATACTACAGTTTCGGTGTAGCCGAAACCAAGTTTCACCTCCCGGCAGTAGCCAGTTTCCGTTGACTAACTAGTAACTAGGCTGCAAACTAGGAACACACAGGGGGGGGGGGGGGCGCCATCACAGATCCTGCATTCATCTGCCATGCCAACGCTATTCAATCCATATTCAATCATATTTATGGCTTCATTGCACTAGAAGGAATTGATGCTTTTATTTCTCTTAACGTTTTCAACAAAGCTTATACTTGAACGAAGCCCTTTTCCAGTGCTCTGGACTTCCCTCGCCAAGAATTAATGGTTATTTAATTAAAACAAGACT
The DNA here is from genome assembly GCA_023313725.1 of Lithobius niger. Classification (NCBI taxonomy): domain Eukaryota; kingdom Metazoa; phylum Arthropoda; class Chilopoda; order Lithobiomorpha; family Lithobiidae; genus Lithobius; species Lithobius niger. Next base: position 37,412 of record JAHWFP010201336.1, on the reverse strand, counting down.
ATTGACCAAACAAAAAATGCAAACGAAAGTTTTTAAGTCCTTCCGAATTGACAGTTTTTTTTTTTAATTCTGAAACCTGTTTTTTTTTTGGGGGGGGGGGTGAGAGGGTGTCCATGGATTTGCTCAGCGCAGGGCGGGAAATGGGTAAACCGGGCTGTGCCTTCCAATCTAGCCTATGTCTATGAAAAACCACACGGTCATGATTTTTTTTAAAATTTTATCCTTACTTTTGTCTAATTATTAAAATGGATATTATTCAGGTTAGGTTCTGGTTTCGGTAGTGGTTTCGATTTCGGCCGAAACTGTTATACTGGTTTCGGTAGAGGTTTCGGTTTCGGCCGAAATTAAATAACTGGTTTCGGTACTAGTTTCGGTTCTAGAAAGCACTATAGTCTTGTTCATGAAAGAACGCTTTCCTTATATGGGCATTTCACTGTTGTATTAGAAACAAACATATTATCGTTACTCGCTTCTGTACAATCCTTTGTTCGTTACAAGTTACAGATGATTCACTTTTGTTACACGTACGATGGTTCTGCTTGCCACGACCAAGTGCTAGAGAGAACTAGATAGTGCAAGATGGCGTTAGGTACTACAAACTTTCATTTGGTGGCAAACCCGCCTTTAAGCAGTGTCCCTGCAAAACTGTGTCTTACCCATGCAGTCATTGCATACAAAAAGGGAAAACCAAGCTGTTTGATAAGGACGACGCTAAGGAGGGGTGGTGGAGGGGGCGCTCGCCCCACCGCATTTTGCCCCCCCCCCCCGGGGCCCCCCCCCCCCCCTCCACCATCAGATCAAAATCAAACGTATAAACGATGAAAATGCTGGATATTTATTAAAAAACTACGTCAGTTTCTTTTGACTGAAAAGGTTGTCTTGGCCCCATCGACGTCTGCCCCTAGAAGATTGCTGTACATAGACTCTCTAAGGGCCTTCTTTATGCGTGGGTTTGTTATCCCCTTCTTTAAAGCCTGGGCGAGTCGTTAGTGGTCTGTTATGGAAATACCTCCTCGACCCAGGGTACAGGGTACAACTCTGTAAGCACTTCTGGATTGTAACAGAATTGTCCCCTACTACTCTCTCGTCCCCCTTGGGTTTAAATACGAGTATGACTGAATAAAGAAAGATATCACAAGGTAGGGGGTAAATGACGCAAGCAGTCCTGCATTCAAGACTGGCCTTGTGACGATACACAGTACACTAATCTGAGAAAGAAAGAACAGACAACTGCCCCGAGTGGGACTCGAACCCAGGACATCTCGTTTACTAGCCGGGCGCTCTAACCACTGTGCTACCGGGGCGGGTACTGGCTACAGGCTCCAGCCGAGCTAACTGGACTGGATTGTATGAGTATGTTGCTCATTCACTTGTCTCATCGGGTGAGAGAATACCTCCACAGACTAGTCTGCCTCTTTCTGATATTAATTTTCCCTTTAACGCAAGAGGTACTGGTCAAGCTAGCATTACTTTGGTACAGCATTTTATTTTCAAGAAAACCTTTGCTTGGAATCTTTTCAAGATTTCCTACACCTTTACTAAATAGCTCTGGAAATCATTTCTCTAGATTTCGGGGGACACACTTTTCATTTATCATTATTTTAGTGTCATCTTTAACCTTTGTGCTCTCTTTAGGATTAACATTAGTTTTGTTAACTTCAAACAATTTCAGCCAATCCACATCAAATGCCATTAAGCATTCTTGACCTAGTAATGCTACATAGTTTACATGGGATACAATATCTTCTAGTTGCTTTTAGTCTTATTTACAAACTCGGCACTTATAGAAATAATGGTCACATGGCTTAATAAGCTCTTTATAGTGTCCGTGGCCTATCTTGAGTTCGTCCCAGAACCAACACAGATAATCGATTGTATGTTTTTGGTAGCAGAGTGCCTTGTTGATATCCAAGATGGTTACAAAAACAATGGCGGCCGTCGATTAAAGCCGCTCCCTCCAGGAAGCACAATACAGCACGTTTGCAACACCATTTTAGTTGCTTTCAGTGGAATTTTATTTAAATTGTCAATATACTGCTGCCAACTTTCTGGAATGATAGTTCGCGCTTTGCCCGAATCTACATTAAATATTAATTTCTCTTTATTAATATTGAGACTGGCTTGCGACGAACCATGCCCGACAACATTTGCATTCACTGTCATGCAGACTAATTATTCATTATCTACAAAACTGTCTGATTAAGTTAGCTTACCAGGATCAGCATACGCATAATTTGTCTTTAATTTCCTATTTTTGCCTTATTTCTAACACAGAGCTTAAATGGCCCTTGACCCCACAGGCAAAACAAGACCTATCTTTAAGCTTACACTGACTTTTTAAATAAATAAGAAATCACACGGTAAAGGGTAAACGAAGCAAGCAGTCTGCATTAAAGACTGTCCTTGTGAGGATACACAATACACTAGTCTGAGAAAGAAAGAAAAGTCAACTGCCCCGACTGGGACTCGAACCCAGGACTTCCCGATTACTAGCCGGGCGCTCTAACCACTGCGCTACCGGGGCGGGTACTGGCTACAGGCTCCAGCCGAGCTAAGTAGCTGTTCAATCTTTCTCAGTGGTGACGTAGAGATCACAAACAAACATACAAGGAGGGAAAGCAACTTTGCTTCTTGGCCTCCACACTAGAAATAATGCACGTGGTAGTCCTACATGATTTTCCTTTCTACAACAACTGATGTTTACCTTTCTTTACTCTAGTAGACTTAGCTTTACTCTGGTTACCACTTTTCTCTTTACTGAATCTGCTTAAATGCCAGTGTTGCTTGAACTCAATTTCACTAACATTTAATTCTGTGGACTCCATAGACAAAGCTATAATCTGTGTCTTTTACTCACACTTAAATCTGATTTTGCCACTAGCCTTTTTACCATGCTGGTATTTCACAAACCGGTCTTGAATTTATCATGAAGCATTTCTTTAAGATAAGTATCAAAAATACAGTATTCTGAAAATTTCTGAAAAAAAAAAAACAGGTATAACCCCGATCCTGCTTCCTAAATTTAGATCGCCGCATAATTTTATCCGGTTTCCTTTCTAAATTATCAGAGATAAGCATACATACATCAGAAAACGGATTTTGAGTGAGCCAAGTCCCACACAAACTTCTATCTACTAATGTATAATTTGATACACCAACTACAGCTAATAACTTGGGAGCTCCACTTGGTGCTTCTACCGCATTTGCTAAAAATGCAAAGCGCCCCTCAACAAATTCTTTCAAGCTTTACGACTTAACATAAGCCCCAAATTGCGCAATACCTGTAGCCATGTTTCACGTGAATGATACCACCAACTGGTTCCGTAATATGCTTGAGTCCTGCAGTTGTCTTCAAATTTCCTCGGCGGAAATTCCTTAGACTTGCAATCAACCTTTCAATGCACGACCAACTCAGTAGAACTCGTTTCCTTTTACAGCCCCTAGCAACAACGTGAACATGAAACGCCCCTTCTTCCTGTTGATTCACCTGTTACTTGCTTCTTAATGGAAAAACCCCGTTGCATGACGTAGGAAACACACTGATTCCCCCGTTACGAAAAAGTGAAACTTTTCTTGATGTCCATCGACTCCATTCGAAATATATTCAGCTCCCCCCACATGTAACTTTTTTTTTAAATAATTTCTTTGAGTTTTAAGTCGGCCGAAGCAACTTAATGCTTGAACCGGCTCAATTTTGAACTCTACCAGACTTTTAGAGAAGAAATGTCTGGTAAAGGGAGGTGCCAACCCGGGGATTCGATCCGGGAAACCTCCGATCATCGTAGGGGCCGAAAGATTGTCCAAAATTGGCCAGAATAGTTCCCATAGCCGCTGAAGGAGCATGGTAGCCTCTCACACTACCCTGGCCGGCAGTCCTGGCGGGGACTCTGCCAAGGTACCCTTTCCAGGGGTTCGACCAGATCCGCAAACCTCCAGCAACCAGGCTGAGCTCTCTCACAACTCAGCCACGATGACCACGAATACACGCTTCAGAAAACTGAACGAATACATGCTTCAGAAAAAAATCACTTCAATTTTGTGGAAAACTCATCACGGATTTGTGGATAGGAAAGATAACCTCTTTCTGTATCTCGTACTGCTGCGATACTTTCCTGCCGGACACCCACTGAATCCATTAACACTATCATGTCTGAATAATAACTCTTACCCTATAATGGTCCGATTTTCATTCTGTTTTTTTTTTGGGGGGGGATTGACTTTGGCCAACGGTTCTCCACAACTTTCCAATTTATATCACTATTCTTCGACGTGTATTTAAAAACTTAACATCGAGATGACCTTGAAGGACCATTCCAAGGTCATGTAAACTAGAATCACTACGTGTCCCCCGACTCATGTACTATACGTATTTACATTTTCGTGGTTCTCCTCTCCTCCTCCTCCTCCTCCTCTCCTCCTCCTCTCATCTCCTAAATTAAGAATGGCAGTAGGCTTCTCCATACTTTTGCGTCACCCTGTATGTACAATTTTGTTAACGTAATCAAGCAGAAACATTAGAAGAAGATACTTCTCCTGGGTGGCTAATTTTCATAGGATTTTGCCAGGTCCTAGTCACCATCATGTCTTCATTCTGAACCTTCATCTAGAACAAAGTTAGCCTTGTTGCATGGTGAAACAGCACGTCCTACCCAGTGAAATGAAACATGTGCAGCTGATCGACCTTACACTCTTACAACATTAAAATGTTTAGTGTAAGCAATCAATGTACAGTTCCGGTAAAAAAAAAAACGCCCTTTTTCGTTATATCGAGGGTCCTAATGACAACCATGGAGAAATACCGTTATCTCGAAAACCACTGGACGGATTTTCATGAAACAAAGACTGAAATGCTTATTAGATTGTCTACTATACTTCTACCCTTATTAAATACTACGTTATCTGACTGAAAATAATTGGCCGAGCTAGAAAAATTTAATGATATCTGATGATATCTCGTAAACCAGTGGAAGGATTTTCATGAAACAAAGTCTGAATTGCATATTATATTTTTCTGCTGAATATTGCATGTCAAACGTATAGAAATATAGCATATATCATAATGATTAATTCAGTTTTTGTTTTATTCAATTCTATCCAGTAATTTATGGGATATATTATTAGTTATCAACTCGTGTTGCTCGCTCGGCCAATTATATTTGGCTACTTAACCAATACGTGTAATACGTATAGAAACGTTGCTGATATCATAATAAGCAACCCAGTTTTTGTTTCATTCAATTCTGTCCTGTAGTTTTCGAAATATCAACATTTCGGTCAGTGTCTCATACATTAATTAATCTTGCAACTTCTTCCGTATAACGGAGGTGTTTTTTTGACCGGAACTGTAGGTAGGGAGAAGCAACGTGAGACAAATTGCCATACGAATATTTCATTACGTTTTTTAAAGAGGGCCTCAGGGCTTTTTAACTAATTGCTTTTTTTTTTTTGCTACGGTCTGCATTTTGTTTCCAACTCAAGACACCAGTCTCCCAGTGAGACGTACATTTGCAACAACACTGTTTTCTGATATTCAAGTACTGAAACGATCTTTAGTGTAAAACTAACGGCACACTAATTAATTTGAAACTAAACGCCGAGCGTGCATACCCTCTCGCAACGTTAAAATGTTTAGTGTAGCAATCGAAATACGTAGGGAGAAGCAAAGTGACATCATTTTCCCTACCATCGTTTCATCACGAATTTTAAAGACAGCCTGCTGGCTTCTTTACCTTTACTTTTTTTTTTTTTTTGCTACATGATTGAACCATGTGCTGACGTCTGCATTTCGTTTCCAAGTCAAGACACCAGCCTTTTAGTGGAAGCCGTGTGTTTGCAACAACACTGTATTCTGATGTGTAATTACTGAAATGATCATTAGTATAAAACTAACGTCTTACTAATTAATTTGAACCTATACCCCACGCGCTGCGTGCTCGGGCTATAATTCGGAAATGATTAACCTGACATTAAAACTAACGAATTTTAATTATTATGGAGTTACATCCCGAGTGCGTAACATAGCATGAGGTTAGTTTAAAAAACTTTGTTTGGTCCGTATTATCGATAAAAGCTAGAGGATTGTTTTATTAGAGTATACCCCAATACAAGATAATTATTAACAAACGGACTAAACATTCGTTGCTTTTATTCATATTTACAACGTAATGCTACGTTCAGTTCATAAAAGTTTCTCCCCACCGAGAAGTCATCTTATACGTAAGGCAGCGTCAGAGTCTTTCTCCGATCAGGGCTCTACTACTGTAACAGTACCGGGCGGATCGTGGATGAAAAATATAATTAACAGCAGACCAAGCAGTGCTACAGGAAAAATGTGAACTACGTTTCGAAAATAATCAGTTTTCGTCTTCAGGTTTAAAATATAAAAATATGAAAACATGGCGAGGGCCACTAAGTTATCTTATATTTAAAAACACACTACAGTAATTAAAACAGTCAAAAACCACCAATTACTCCTCTCAAAAGTGGTAGAAACGGTGGCGGAAAAGCCCAACCCGACTTGCTCCTTAGAAGAACCAAGTCGCAAGACGAGATATGCAAATCGGGTCACACGAAAACTGGGAAATAACCACGGGCGAAACTAAACTCGGGTGAAGACATAGTGAGCAAAAGTATGACAAGAACCTAATACTAAAAGAAAAACATGGTACTAACCAAGTGAAAAAAGCTTGCAAGCAAGCTAGCAGGTAAGCAAGCGAGTGATACGATTTTAGTTATTTATTGATAAACCTTTCCCTAATTATTAGTTTTATTTGGCCAAAGCTACTGGTAGAGTAATTCCATGGGTGTGATCCATTATTTAAAGCTGTGGGGTTTGCACAGTATGCGTGGAAAAAGTTTCGGAGTTTTAGTGTTTTTATCACCGGAAAAAAAACCAATCCTTTAATCTTCAGTCTACGTCTTGCAGCTGGCGTTTCCTAATTGGCGTTGTGGCATAATAACAATGTTTAAAACAATGTAAAACAATCAACCTGGTCGTTCAGAGCTCCGTAACCCCTGAACCATTTGACCAATTCGAAAAGGCCGTATGGAAAGGGCACTTCTACAGAAGCTATACCTGTAAAATGAGGTAAGAACCAGGTTTATACGACAAATAGTTTGACCTGTAAAGAGGACAGACGAAAGGGACATCACCAGAAGAACAAAAACAAGACCAAGAACGAGAAGTTGTCTATTTGGCCCCTCTCTGAATCCAAGGTTTGGCTGGACCGAATTTCACAATTTTTGGACTGCAGACAGGCCTTGACTAATCAAGGCTAGATTCCAAATTTGGTTTAAAGATGTTAACTTTTGACGGAGTTATAAGCTCTCAAAGTTCCTAGGTCGACCCTTACTAACACTGGCTATCGTCAGTGTTAATTAGAGCAAATGTAAACGTTCAGGCAACACCGACCGAAAACTGGGAAACAACCACGGGCGAAACTAAACCCGGGTGAAGACATAGTGAGTAAAAGTATGAAAGAAAAACATAATACAAACCAAGTGAAAAAAGCTTACAAGCAAGCTAGCAAGTAATCAAGCAAGTGATACGATTTTAGTTATTTATTGATAAACCTTTCCTTAATTATTTGGTCAAAGTTTTATTTGGTCAAAGTTATTGGTGGAGTAATTCCAACAGGTAGCCGGTTTTAAAATTGTTGGTAATTAAAACTGTAAAACTTTTTTTTTACGGAACTGTTTTTTCGACTCCGTTTCCATCCCTCGCATAAGTTTTCTAACCCGTCTTTATTGTATAGTTTCATATTTTTCTTTTTATTATTTTTTTTATCGTGTACAAGTCTGTAGTAGAGGCAGAATTTAGTTTCTTAAATAGAACAATAATAAGTTTATAATTGTATTCTTCGAAAAGTCTGTTCATAAAATTCAACTCCATGCCCGATATTATTGGCTATCAGGGTATCAAAAACATTTTAATTTTTTTTATTCATTTAACAAATACTTTCACCTGTAAACCAAGGGCAGAAACTTTCTTAATTTATTTCACTCATTAACTTATGTGAGTCTTAAATTTCCAAGATTGGTTTATATTTAGACCTAGATACTTTGCTTCTTTTATCATCATTAAAAATATCATTATTAAAAAAAAACCGTTTTCAGAAAAAAATTAATATTGGATAAAAAAAAAAGGTAATATTTCAGAAAAGTTAATAATAATAATAATAAGGTTTATCCACTCAAAGGTAGAAAGGATCTTAAAGGGCACAACCACTTACACAAGTCCTAGTCGTTGAAAACATGTAGAAAACCGAAAGAGAAATATCATTTGGGTGAATCGAGGACAAATTCAGGTCTCTTCAAGAACCCCCGTAGAGGAAGTCTCTCCAGCAAACTAGAAAAACGTGCCACAGTGGGTGCCAGGACTGCTTCCTCCGACAGTGAATTCCATCTGCAGTCCAGCTTTGCCGAGGCAACCCACAATTTAAGTGAGTGGCCTCTAGTGGCCCTACTGAAACAATGATCAAAGAAGGGCATGTCAATTGGCAACAGACCACGGACAATCCGTAAGTGTCAACCACAGATCAGCACTCAGCCTACGTAGTTCAAGGTACTCGGGCCCGGTGTGCAAAGAGCTGCTCACCATATGAGAGGTCGCAAAGGCCAGTCAGTTTCTTTGTGAAGCGACGCTGGACGGACTCAATTCGGTCAATGTCCCCAAGGGGGCAAGGAGACCAAACTTGGCTGGCATGCTCCAGCAGAGGTCGCGCATAGACCTTAAAAGCCCAAGTTTTAACCTTAGGGTTGCCCGACGTGAAACAACGCTCAACAATCGCGAGCCTACGATACGCCTTAGAGACGATCATGTAAGACGACTTACGGTTCGAGGTGATGTGCACCCCGAGGTCATTTACCTCAGATACCCCCGGAATGGTAAGGTCCTTAAGTAGATACTGTCTGAAGGAGCCCTGACGACCGATATGCAAAACCTGACGCGCTATTGGTTAAAAAAAGTTAACTATAATAAGTTTTCTTCCATAACATTTTTCTTGTTCCTAGTTGAAACTCTCAGTATATCATGAGTAGGCTATACAGAATCGCATAAATCTTTCCGGTTCCGGTATATTTTGCAACCCAGTGAGAATAGCGTTTGCAACATTTACACAGGTACAAGGTAATGTCGCAAAATCATCTCGCACGAAAGAAAAAACAAGAAAATTACTGTGTCAGCAACATTTACGTGCGTTTGAACTAATGTCGCAAAACTGAGTCATGCAGGAAAGCCAACAGAGATGTATGTACAGTTCCGGGGGGGAAAAATGCCCTTTTTCGTTATATCGAGGGTCGTAATAACAACCATGGAGAAATACAGTTATCTCGAAAACCACTGGACGGATTTTCATGAAACATAGACTGAATTGCATATTAGATTGTCTACTGTATTTCTACCCTTATTAAATACTACGATAACTTACTGAAAATAACTGGCCGAGCGAGAAAAATTTAATGATATCTGATGATATCTAATAAGACTGAATTGCATATTATATTTTCCTGCTGAATATTGCATGTCATACGTATAGAAAGATAGAATTATCATAACAATTAATCCAGTTTTTGTTTTATTCAGTTCTGTCCAGTAATTTATGAGATATATTATTCAACTCGTGTTGCTTGCTCGGCCAATTATATTTGGCTACTTACCATTTCATGTAATACGTATAGAAATATAGCTGATATCATAATAAGCAACCCAGTTTTTGTTTCATTTAATTCTGTCCAGTAGTTTTCGAGATATCAACATTTTCGTTCAGTCACATACATTAATCCTGCAACTTCTTCTGTATAACGAAGGCGTTTTTTTTTTTTTTACCGGGACTGTACCTTTACATTTTCTTCAGGTAACGTCCTATAAAATTCAGACTAAGGCAGCCCTCTGATTCAAATATGTCATTATGTAATGGATAAAATTTAGTTATTTATAAACGGGGAGGTCAACTGTTAACAAAAATAATATTGTAATTTTTAAGTTTGAAGTGTCTGTAGTAGAAAGTGATGTTACGCGGGAAACCCAGCATTCGGAAAACACTCACTTTTAACTTTTCCAAGGAGTTATGAAGTTATTATGTAATAGTTATACCACCCCTGGCAAACTGTGTCGAATTTATCGCCTGATAAATCCCGCACATGACCAATCCGCGAGAACTATACGTCAACCCAACGAGACGTAGTTTGAGCGGATTGGCCATGTAAGGGTTATCGCCCATCGGCTTACAAATCCGATACAGTTCGCCACGGGTAGTATAACTAATTCATCGTCACTAACTTTTGGAATGAAAAACAAAATTGTTGGCATAAATGGAAAGGTTGCTTTCATAGCTGTGTTGTTTGTGAAAACATTATATCGTCACGTTTGGATAATTTTGTATTAATGCAGTCATGTTTGCGGTGTCCTGAAAGTGGGATTTTATTTTTTAAAAAGGTGTTGGAGAAATGTTTTTTTTTTTCTAATTCAATGTACTGATGATGACTATGATCGTGTTGCACATCACAGAAACTTCATTATGTAAAAATGATGTCGTTCACCTCACAGTCATGTC
>JAHWFP010201336.1:0-15941 GCA_023313725.1 Lithobius niger | reverse complement strand
TGCTTACCTGCTAGCTTGCTTGTAAGCTTTTTTCACTTGGTTAGTATCATGTTTTTCTTTTAGTATTAGGTTCTTGTCATACTTTTGCTCACTATGTCTTCACCCGAGTTTAGTTTCACCCGTGGTTATTTCCCAGTTTTCGTGTGACCCGATTTGCATATCTCGTCTTGCGACTTGGTTCTTCTAAGGAGCAAGTCTGGTTGGCCTTTTCGGCCACCGTTTCTACCACTTTTGAGAGGAGTAATTGGTGGTTTTGAGAGGAGTAATTGACTGTTTTAATTAATGTAGTGTGTTTTTAAATATAAGACGACTTAGTGGCCCTCGCCATGTTTTCATATTTTTACATTTTAAACCTGAAGACGAAAACGAAATTTTCGAAACGTAGTTCACATTTTTCCTGTAGCACTGCTTGGTTTGCTGTTAATTATATTTTTCATCCAAGATCCGGCCGGTAATGTAGTAGAGCCCTGATTGGAGAAAGTCACTGACGCTGCCTTGCGTATAAGATGACTTCTCGGTGGGGAGAAACAATTTTAAGTACTGAACGTAGCATTACGTTGTAAATATTAATAAATGCAAAGAATTGTTAGTCCTTTTGTTATGAATTATCTTGTATTGGGGTATACTCTAATAAAACAATCCTCTAGCTTTTATCGATAATACGGACCAAAAAAAGGTTTTAAAACTAACCTCATGATAATTAATTTGAAACTATATACACCTCGTACTACGTACGCAATCGGGATGTAACTCCAAAATAATTAAAATTCGCTAGTTTTAATGTCAGGTTAATCATTTCCGAATTATATCCCGAGCACGCATCGCGTGGGGTACAAGTTCAAATTAATTAGTACGATGTTAGTTTTATATATACTAATGATCATTTCAGTAATTACATATCAGAATACAGTGTTGTTGCAAACAGATGGCTCACGAAGAGGCTGGTGTCTTGACTTGGAAACAAAATGCAGACGAAAGCACATGGTCCAATCAAGTAGCAAAAAATAAAGTAATTAGGTAAAGAAGCCAGTAGGCTGTCTTTAAAAAATCGTGATGAAACGTTGGTAGGGAAAATTATGTCACTTTGCGTCTACCTACGTATTTCGATTGCTACACTAAACATTTTAACGTTGCGAGAGAGTATGCACGCTCGGGGTTTAGTTTCAAATTAATTAGTGTGCCATTAGTTTTACAACAACGATAGTTTCAGTACTTGAATATCAGAAACAGTGTTGCTGCGAATGTACGGCTCATTAGGAGACTGGTGTCTTGAGTTGAAAACAAAATGCAGACCGTAGCAAAAAAAAAGCAATTGGTTAAAAAGATTGAGGCCCTCTTTTAAAAACATGATAAAATATTCGTATGACAAATTGTCTCACGTTGTTTCTCCCTACATACAGTTCCGGTCAAAAAAAAACCGCCTCCGTTATACGGAAGAAGTTGCAAGATTAATTAATGTATGTGACACTGACCGAAATGTTGATATTTCGAAAACTACAGGACAGAATTGAATGAAAACAAAAACTGGGTTGCTTATTATGATATCAGCTACGTTTCTATACGTATTACACGTATTGGTTAAGTAGCCAAATATAATTTGCCAAGAGAGCACCACGAGTTGATAACTAATATATCCCAAAAATTACTGGATGGAATTGAATAAAACAACAACTGGATTAATCGTTATGATATATGCTATATTTCTATACGTATGACATGCAATATTCATCAGAAAAATATAATATGCAATTCAGACTTTGTTTCATGAAAATCCTTCCACTGGTACGAGATATCATCAGATATCATCAAATTTTTCTCGCTCGGCCAATTATTTACAGTCAATTAACGTAGTATTTAATAAGGGTAGAACTATAGTAGACAATCTAATAAGCATTTCAGTCTTTTTTTCATGAAAATCCGTCCAGTGGTTTTCGAGATAACTACTTCTCCATGGTTGTTATTAGGACCCTCGATATAACGAAAAAGGGTGTTTTTTTTTTACCGGAACTGTACATTGATTGCTACACTAAGCATTTTAATGTTGTAAGAGGGTAGGTCGATCAGTTGCACTGGTTTCATTTCACTGGGTAGGACGTGCTGTTTCACCATGCAACAAGGCTAACTTTGTTATAGATGAAGGTTCAGAATGAAGATATGATGGTGACTAGGACCTGAAAAAAATCCTATGAAAGTTACCCACCCAGGAGAAGTATCTTCTTCTAATGTTTCTGTTTGATTACGTTAACAAAATTGTACATACAGGGTGACGCAAAAGTATGGAGAAGCCTACTGCTATTCTTAATTTACTTAAGAGGAGAACCACGAAAATGTAAACACGTATAGTACATGAGTCTGGGGACACGTAGTGATTCTAGTTTACATGACCTTGGAATGGTCCTTCAAGGTCATCACGATGTTAAGTTTTTAAATATACGTCGTAGAATAGTGATGTAAATTGAAAAGTTGTGGAGAACCGTCGGCCAAAGTCAATTAAAAAAAAACAGAATGAAAATCGGACCATTATAGGGTGAGTTATTATTCAGACATGATAGTGTTAATGGATTCAGTGGGTGTCCGGCAGGGAAATATCGCAGCAGTACGCGATACAGAAAGAGGTTATCTTTCCTATCCACAAATCCGTGATGAGTTTTCCACAAAATTGAAGTGATTTTTTTTCTGAAGCATGTATTCGTGGTCATCGTGGCTGAGTTGTGAGGGAGCTCAGCCTGGTTGCTGGAGGATTGCGGATCTGGTCGAACCCCTGGAAAGGGGACCTTGGCAAAGTCCCCGCCAGGACTGCCGGCCAGGGTAGTGTGAGAGGCTACCATGCTCCTTCAGCGGCTATGGGAACTATTCTGGCCAATTCTGGCCAATCTTTCGGCCCCTACGATGATCGGAGGTTTCCCGGATCGAATCCCCGGGTTGGCACCTCCCTTTACCAGACATTTCTTCTTCTCTAAAAGTCTGGTAGAGTTCAAAATTGAGCCGGTTCAAGCATTAAGTTGCTTCGGCCGACTTAAAACTCAAAGAAATTATTTAAAAAAAAGTTACAAGTGGGGGGAGCTGAAAATATTTCGAATTGAGTCGATGGGCATCAAGAAAAGTTTCACTTTTTCGTAACGGGGGAATTAGTGTGTTTCCTACGTCATGCAACGTCATTAAGAAGCAAGTAACTGCGAAGCTTCCTTGGTGAATCAACAGGAAGAAGGGGCGTTTCATGTTCACGTTGTTGCTAGGGGCTGTAAAGGGAAACGAGTTCTACTGAGTTGGTCGTGCATTAAAAGGTTGATTGCAAGTCTAAGGAATTTCCGCCGGGGAAATTTGAAGACAACTGCAGGACTTAAGCATATTACGGAACCAGTTGGTGGTATCATTCACGTGAAACATGGCCAATATGGGGCTTATGTTAAGTCGTAAAGCTTGAAAGAATTTGTTGAGGGGCGCTTTGCATTTTTAGCAAATGCGGTAGAAGCACCAAGTCGAGCTCCCAAGTTATTAGCTGTAGTTGGTGTATCAAATTATTAACACTAGCCAGTGTTAGTAAGGGTCGACCTAGGATCGCTGTGTTAAACTCTCAACTTTGACAGCTTATAACTCCGTGAAAAGGAAACATCTTTAAACCAAATTTGGAATCTAGCCTTGACTAGTCATAGCCTGTCTGCAGTCCAAAAACTGTAAAATTCGGTCGAGCCAAACCCGAGATACAGAGAGGGGCCAAATAGACAACTTCTTGTTCTGCGTCTTCTTGATGATGATGATGATGTTGTTCTGGGGATACTTTCGTCTGTCCTCTCTACAGGGCAAACCATTTGTCCTATAAAGCTGGTTCTTAACTCATTTTACAGGTATTGCTCTGTAGATGTGCCCTTTCCATAAGGCATTTTCTAATTGGTCAAGTTGTTCAGGGGTTATGGAGCTCTAAACGACCAGATTGATTGTTTTACATTGTTTTAAACATTTTTATTATGCAACAATGCCAATTAGCAAAACTCAGCTGCAAGAGGTAGACTGTAGATTAAAAAAATTGTTATTATTATTAACACTGGTGATAGCCAGTGTTAGTAAGGGTCAGCCTAGGGTCTCTGTGTTAAACTATCAACTTTGACCGTCAACTGCACTGTTTTACAGTTTAGCTGCAATTCTAAAAGTAACACGAATTAATAAACAAAAACGGAACGTTAAATGTTTAGAGTAAGGGTCTAAAAGTCAAAACCTAGAAGGTACACGGACAAGCTTTGACAGTCAGGGTCTAGGTGTACAATTTTGTCAGTAGGTGCTGGTAAGCATTAGACCCGGTGGTCAGCAATAAATATATTTTGGCAAAAAACTGTAAATCCTCCCATAAAGACCCATGTAATGATCCAGTTGTAGTATGGCTTGTTACTAAATCGAAAAATATTATTCAACATAACGCAAAGCACGTTTACTGCTTTGCGTTATGTTGAAAAATATTTTTCGATTTAGTAACAAGACAGCATATTCGCAGCAGGGAGCATTAATTTGGTTATCCTCTGCCATAAATCTACGAAATATAATAAAAACGTCTAAAGCAGCAAAAGACAAAATGCCGAATCATCACAAGACAATGGTGCCCTTAAATTTCCATAACAATGTTCTAAGAACAAAGAAAACCTGCTACAACCGTTCAGACACACGGTCTATCCAATAAACTAGAACTAAGCTAACCACCGGGTAGTAAGGGTCTAATGCTTACCAGCGTCTACTGACAAAATTGTACACCTATAGACCCTGACTGTCAAAGCTTGTCCGTGTACCTTCTAGGTTTTGACTTTTAGACTCTTAACGTTCCATTTAACGTTCCGTTTTTGTTTATTAATACATTAGTAGATAGAAGTTTGTGTGGGACTTGGCTCACTCAAAATCCGTTTTTTGATGTATGTATGCTTATCTCTGATAATTTAGAAAGGAAACCGGCCAAAATTATGCGGCGATCTAAATTTAGGAAGCATGATCGGGGTTATACCTGTTTTTTTTTTTCAGAAATTTTCAGAATACTGTATTTTTGATACTTATCTTAAAGAAATGCTTCATGATAAATTCAAGACCGGTCAAGACCGGTCAAGACCGGAAAATACCACCATGGTAAAAAAGGCTAGTGGCAAAATCAGATTTAAGTGTGAGTAAAAGACACAGATTATAGCTTTGTCTATGGAGTCCACAGAATTAAATGTTAGTGAAATTGAGTTCAAGCAACATTGGCATTTAAGCAGATTCAGTAAAGAGAAAAGTGGTAACCAGAGTAAAGCTAAGTCTACTGGAGGAAGGAATGCGCTGGAAATCGCTGGAAATCTAAACAAGGACGAACCCTCTACTCCTCTTTTGTTGCCGCAACCAGAAATCCGACAATCGTTAACCATCTTGATGGATAAACATGACACCAGCGCTGATGGCACGAAACAAGCCAAAATAACAAAATGGCGGAAAGCCAAGCCGTCTTCCCCACCAATCTAGCCACTTGTCGAGCTCCACGGCTACATGATGACAGTACCGCAGCAAACTGTGACGTCACAGGGCACTGCTCGTAGCAAGCAAAGTAATGTAGAGAGAAATGTCTTTTAACCCAACAAACCAAGTCACGGGCCTCCTTAATTATTGAGTGAAAATTTGGTAAGTCCTCGTGCACCTGGATGCAAGCTGTAAAGATTAACGATATTACTGCCACTAGGAGGCGCCACGGTAGATTCTGTATATTCCACCATGATGCCATCTAGTGGAAGTAATATCGTTAATCATTCAGCTTGCATCCAGGTGCACGAGACTTACCAAATATTTACTCAATAATTAAAGAGACACGTGACTAGTTTGTTGTGTTAAAAGACATTTCTCTCTACATTACTTGGCTTGGCTTGTTCTAGAAAGCACTATAGTCTTGTTCATGAAAGAACGTTTTCCTAATAGAAATAAACGTATTATTGGTTACTTGCTTCTGTACAAACCATCGTTCGTTACAAGTTACAGATGATTCACTTTGTTACGTACGATGGTTCGAACAGAAGCAGGCAATCTATAATACATTTGCTTCTATAAGAACAGTAAAATGCCCATATAAGGAAATCGTTCTTTATTGGCGAAGAGCATAGATAGTGCTGTAAACTTTCGTTTGGGCGCAACCCGGCTTTAAAGTACTGCTGAAGCATACATCTGACCAAAGAATTCTCTAGTTAGCTCGCGTTTAAAATTAAAGCAGTGACTTTAATAGCCCATTATTAGTAATTAATACCACCAGAGTCGTGGCTTAATGTTGACTGGCCTTAGGCTTCGCGCAGGCAAAGTCATGACTATTATACGAAAGCAAATAATGCTCAGTTCACAACGTCAAGAATGTAAACACTAAAAGGACAGTGCAACTGAAACAGGACCACAAGCAGGTCTCCCCCCCCCCCATCAAAGTCAGGGTCCTGGGACTAACTACAACAGCGTCCCCCCTCCCCTTCCCTGGCTGAAATCGTAAAAAGGTTATACTACGTTATAACATTAGTCGGCTACAATTGTGCTGTACGGGTTTGTTCATTAATTGATCCGGGCAGCTACGTTTCAAGGTCTCACTGCCTAACACGCTGACAGGCTTGTAGTACGGCGCTCCAGCTCCGTGCCATTGGATTGGAGTTGTCGTTTGTTGGGAGAATAAAAAAAAAATCACAATACCGTCGCCCAAATCGAGTACATTAGTCACAGTCATCAAACCTCTCAATTGAGAAAAAAAATTTCAGGCCCCGTGAGTGACTGTGCCTGGATACAGCGGGTCCACCTGCAACGTAAATTTTCTCGCTCACTAGTTTTACTTGGTTAAGGGCGAGTTTACGCTACTAGTCATTCTTGCTCGTCGAATGCTATTCGCTAGTCAACCGTTATTTATTTATGATTAGTTTCCCGTTGCTACTAAATGAATGCGGTAATAGATAACAAATTGTATGTATTATAAATAACAACACGGATAAAAAACAAAGTGCTACAGTAATTTTAAACATTGCTACAAGATTGTTGTCATTTCACGCTATTTCCAAAATTTGCTATTCTCCCTCAAAGTACAGCTTCTATCAGTGATCAAACGTCGGTAGAATAAATAAATTCTCGCAGCGAGAATTCAAAATCCAACATGGCGCCCATTTCGTGGCTATCGAATCGAAGACAAAGCATCGAATGCCGGCATACAAAAAGTAGTCCGTCGTCTTGGACTGCACTAAAAATTGTTTACTTGTTGTCATAAATCGATGCTTAAATGTTGCAAGCATCAAACGCCGTGTCACGAGGGACGAGGAGAAGATTTGCGTCTTCGTCGTTGTCATGGTTACTACTAAGTATAGAAAACTTGAAAGCCGCATACTCTGGTAAAGGCGAGAAGCAGCCATCAGATTTTAGTATTGATCAAGTAAAAGCTAGTGAGCGAGAAAACTGTAGTTGCGTATAAACGCTCCCTAATACCGAATCTTGTGGTTAGCGGAGCATGCGGCTTTCGAGTTGTCTATACGTAGTAACCATGACAACGACGCGGACGCATATCTTCTCCTCATGCCTCACAACGCGAAATAAAATGTGTACAGCAAAAACAGCGTCGATTTACGACACGAAGAAAACAATTTTTACAGGACGGCTACTACAGGACGGTGGACTGATTTCGGAATACCAGCATTCGTTGGTTTGTTTTCGATTCGATAACCCCTAAATGGGCACCACGTTGAATTTTGAATTCTCTCTGCGAACAGCTATTGGCTGATCACTTCCTGAAGCTGTTTTTTGTGCGAGAATATCACATTTTGGAAATAGTGAGAAATGACAACAATGTTGTGCCAATGTTTAAATTTACTATTGCACTTTGTTCTTTTTCCATGTTGTTATTTTTAATTGAAAATGAAACTGATACTTTATTGTGGAGACAGAAAGGGTCGGGGAAGGGAACTTGTTTTATCCACTAACACCCTGTTAAGTTGACAATAAACATAAATACAAAATAAAAGTTAAAAATTTGTACATTCAAATTGAAAGCACAGCAGGCAAAGCCCTTGGTTAGTCAAAACAAAATTTAGGCCTAACGTATTAACAGAGATCGACCCCCCTCGACTTTATTTTAAAGGAAGCCAGTAACGGTGCTTGGACAACATCAGCCAGGAGATCATTTCATGGCCTCACCACACGATGCGAGAAGAAAAACGTCCTACAATTCCTCTCAAAGGGGAGAACGACGAGTTTGAAATTATGGCCACGCGTCCTCAAGAGTAAGGCCTCGTTTACGCAACGACAAACTTCTCGCTTACTAGCTTTCACTTGGTTAATACTAAATCTGCTAGCTGCTTCCCGCCTTCACCGAAGAATGTAGCTTTGGAGTTGTCTATGCGTAGTAACCATGGCAACAACGCGGATGCAAATCTCCTCCTCGTGCTTCGCGACACGACGTACGAAGCGTGCAACATGACAGCGTCGATTTATGACAACTTAGAAAACAATATTTACTGCTGTACAAGACGACGGACAGATTTCTGAATGCCGGTATTCGATGAGTTGTTTTCTATTCGACAACCCTGAAATGGACGCCATGTTGGATTTTGAATTCTCACTGCGAGTAGCTATTTATTCTGCCGTCGTTTGATCACTGATAGAAGCTGTTTTTTCAGCGAGAATAGCAAATTTTGGAAATAGCGTGAAATGGCAACAATGTTGTACCAATGTTTAAAGTGACTGTTATACTTTGTTCTTTATCCGTGTTATTTATAATACATTTAATTTGTTGCCTATTACCGCATTCATTTATCAGAAACGGGAAATTAATCGCAAATAAATAACGGTTGCCTAGCAAATAGCGTTCGGCGAGCGAGGAGGTCTTGTTGCGTAAACGCGCCCTGAGGAGGAGGTTTGGGACGCTAGTAAAAGCACGTAAAATCGAGAATGTCAAACTAAGGTCCAGTCTAAGCCTCCTTGTTTCAAGTGTCTCTAGTTGTAAGAGTTTTAGTCGTTCTGAATAGAATTTATTTTTAAAACCGGGTACCGAATAAATTACATGTTTTATTATATGGTTTAATAAATGAGGTGACCATACCGGACTGGCGTACTCCAGAATTGGTCGTAATTATATATATTAAATGCCCACATCACGGTTTCAATGTCACTAGAGATAAAGCACCGTTTGATTATGGCCAGCCTCTGTCGTAAATCTGGTCGCAATGGGCACTGCACCGTAGGTCGGCAGTCAACCAGACACCGAAGTCTTTTACATTACGGCAGTCAACCCGACACCGAAGTCTTTTACATTACGGCAGTCAACCAGACACCGAAGTCTTTTACATTACGACAGTCAACCAGACACCGAAGTCTTTTACATTACGGCAGTCAACCAGACACCGAAGTCTTTTACATTACGACAGTCAACCAGACACCGAAGTCTTTTACATTACGACAGTCAACCAGACACCGAAGTCTTTTACATTACGGCAGTCAACCAGACACCGAAGTCTTTTACATTACAGCAGTCAACCAGACACCGAAGTCTTTTACATTAGTGTGACCTGATCAAGTGCATTGTCACAAAGTACATGATTGTTCATTACCATTATTTTTTTCGATTTGGACAGTTTTACAAGCGGGGATCGTAAAAACTTGCCATTGTTTTGGTTTCAAAGCCATGACGTCACCAACTCGTCGTCAGTAAACTCTTAAACAGTGTATTTTAGCGTTCAGTAAAAATTCACTACGATACATGACCACTTCAAAGCGCTTCAGATGGATGCGCATCGCGTCCGTGCCGCCTCCGTGGGTCTTGTAAACGCCGGTTCGTGGCGCTTTCTCCCAATGCGCTTCACGGTGGTGGATCGGCCGTACGATTCGCCTCGTCTTTATTCATGTGAACACTCGCAATCGCATTGAGCCGTTGGAGAACGCCAGGTAAAGATGGCGGACACAGTTACGGCGCACCCACGTAATTTGTGCTGGTGCCATTCGAATTTTAGGTAAACAAACTGAAAATAAGTGTGCATGACTAGGAAGACCACTAAGGTTTGATTGCATTTGGTTACTTAGGTCTAAGCTGACCTAGTTTACTACATGCAGGGGGTAGAGCAGCGTGGGACTTGCTCACTCTTCGCCAAAGGGAGGGCAGGAAGAAAGGGTTTTCCGATCGCACTGGCCGAATTGCCTTCCTTAGCGGATTGGCCCTAATCGCGATCTTGCGTCTTGTAAACAGGTGCCGTTTTTTGATGCGCATTTCAAGGCACATCGATAAAATGCGCATTCTTGTGGCCATGTAAACGTCGTGATTGTGCCATCAGATATTTCGTAATTTTTCATTAATTTTGTTAAAAACTAGTAGTAGTTGAAACAAACCTCTTTGTCAGCTTCAAAAAGCGTCCGTCCATATATTACGTTAAACTAGGAGGGGTGTGGGGGGTTAGTGTTTGATTTATTGTAACCATCGTGACACAGGGATGGGGAAGGGGTATTTTCAAAATGTGACGTCTCAATCTTGTATCACATTTTGACATCATCTTATTTTTTGGCGTATTGCACAGGAATACAACAGTTCAGATGCAATTCCATTTACACAGACAAAAACAATAGACTCAAGACATTGACAACAATGCAATAAGTGTTACAATACATTGAAATATAATAATGGGTAAATGATTACAGAAAGTGACGTAATTAATAGTGAGGGTGTTCTAAATTTTGTGACATTTGTGACAACGGGGTGACAAAATAAGCCAAAACGCGTGACATAATATATGGACGGCCCCTAACGGTTTTGTTTTGGTTTAGGAGCAATGGCATCACCAGCTGTGGCATCTTGGTTAATCTTGCCGTTTGCACGTTTCGTCCGGGAATAGCTCAACTACAGCCTTGCCGCGTTGCATTGAGTGGATCGACCCTATAGTTCAAGGGTGAGGCAAAGCAGCCTAATAGTTAGCACGACCATTTCATGTGCAAAAGGTCCTGGGTTCGATCCTGACCTCAGCCACCCCTGGTAGCTTCGGGAAGAGAAGGACCTAGTGATGTCTCGTACTCATGTCGATTGTGGCATGTAAAAGATCCTAGAAATTACCGATTGGAATTACCTAGCAAAATTTTCCCTCTCTCTCCTTCTGGCGCCATGGCTTCGGCTGGGAGCGCGGCAAATCTACAGCACCTATAGTTGAAGGTCCCTGCACCGGGGCGCACTGGCTACTGTGAGAAGAAAAACTTCCTACAATCCCTCTCAAAGGGGAGAACGACCAGTTTGAAATTAAGGCAACGCGTATAATTCCCCGTCCTCAAGAGTAAAGGAGAGGTTTGGGACGCTGGTAAAACTCCGTAAAACCCCGTCAAACTAAGGTCCAGTCTAAGCCTCCTTGTTTCAAGTGTCTCTAGTTGTAAAAGTTTTAGTCGTTCTGAATAGGATTTATTTGTAAAACCGGGCAAATGTTTGGCAAATTTTCTCCGTACCGATTCGATTACATCAATATGTTTCTGTTAAGACGTACCAAATTGGCCGTCGCCATTAAGGTATTTGTGTGACAGTTTGTGTGACAACAGGGCTAATGACCATGTGTTTGAATTCCCAGTTCCTGGTGTTTTTGTTGTGTGCAAACTTGGGACTGGTGACAACCGGTTAGCCCGGATATGGTGGATGGTGTGCAACTCGGTAACGGAAGATGCTGACGTAGTTCCCTTGGTTACCGAGATTTGTAACAGCCGTGAGGGCTGCCAAAATCCTCACTTCGACTGGCGCTAGGCCAGGAACAACATCACCATTTTGGTCCGTTTATTTTGAAATGTTTTTATAAATTTTGTAAGCCGTTTGCCTTGCATTAAATGTGTGTTGTGTTTAGAAACGTGTTTGCGTTTATACGTTAAAATGGTAGTAGATCGGTTCACTTAAATTCGCCTCAACAAGTGGTATTCAGAGCGTTTTTTTTTCGTGATAACGCAAATATGGCAAACTTAAACCTAACGTTCCTTCGAAATTTTAACCCTCTCGTATGCAGTCATGCTCGTATGCAGTTTCAAGACAGCAGCGACTTACTTCACAACTACTGACGGAGGATGAAGCCATGCCAGAACGTCAAGGTAAACCAACGAGGATACAAGACGGCAATTTCAAGATGTTTCCTGGTTTCTTCAAAATAACGGCAAGTATACGTTAAGTGCAGTCGGAGTCATACCAAACAGTTAATGGTATTTAAATGTCAATGTTTATACATTGAACAATCGTAGTAATTCCGCCAGAAATAATTTAAAGGGATTGCAGTAGAAATAAATGACATAGGACAGTGTACCTAGAAAGAAAGAAAACTTGTAAAGCCTAAGAAGTGTACAGTGATATTATTTAAAAATGGCAGATTTAAGTCAAAAGATGAATAGTCTTTCAAATATCCAGTTATTAGACGGCAAAAATTTCGCATCCTGGTCATGTCGTGTAGAAGCGCTCCTAAAGCAACAAGGCATTTGGGGTTTAGTCATGACAGGAAAAGCAAAACCAACCGATGATAAAGAGTTAGCCAAATGGGAATTAGCAAATGAAAAAGCAACGGGGTTGATAACTTTAAGTGTCGATCTGCTAAAAATTCAAATTCCTAGAAACTTGACAGAAGCATATACGATTTGGCAACACTTGAAGAATAGGTACGAACCCTCAAATGTGTTACGTTATCTAGCGTTAAGAAGAAAGCTGCATGATTTTCGTAAAACTGACGACATGTCCGTAGCTGAATTTCTAGGACAAATTGGTGCATTATTTCAAAGTATAGCCGATACTGGAAAAATAATCGATGACGAAGAAAAAGCATGCTATATAATTCTAGGCTTGCCTGCAAGTTATGATAATTTAGTCACGAGTTACTTGGCACCCCTTAAGAAGACTGATAGCCTAAAGTCTGAGGATATTGAACATTTATTGATCATGCATGAGTCGAAAGAAATTGCGTATACCCATGCTAAACCTGTTTCAGAGTCGACGTACTTCACGACACCAAAGACGCCACAAGTACAAGGCGGCGTATCCTGCTATAGATGCGGCGGCGCCGGGCACAAAACTCCAGCCTGCGGCACCCCTGCGCCCCCCCAAGAACAATTTCGTGGAAGAGGACGTGCCCGTGGACGTTCCAGATGGCGTGGATCGCGACGGAATGCTAGCCGTCAAACGCCAGAAAGTAAGGCAAATATTGCGTGCTTCACGTACACGAAGTTTGTTGGAATAAAAGCATACGCAGCTAAGACAGGTTTCAATCTTAAGAATGCACTTATTATAGACTCGGGAACAGTCCGTCATTGCGTAAGAAATGAAAATTGGTTTCATACTAAATACGAAATACCAGTTGAAAACGTAAAATGTGCAACCAAAGCAACTACAGTGTCAACAAAAATAGAAGGTATCGTAAAAATAAGTTCAAATGGTATAAATTTATCAATGCAGAAAACACTGTTTTTACCTGAATTTGACGTGAATCTCTTTTCTGTGGGACAGGCAATGAGATCAGGGTTAAGAATTACCTTTGACAATGATGTATGTGAAATAATCCATAAGCAATCTGGTAAACTTGTAGCAACTGCTCAGTATATTGCAGGTTTATTTGTCATTAGCAATCCAAAAATTGTAAGCAATCCAGAAGTAGTGATAAATGCTCCAAACAACGTTTTATCACTGGAAAATGATAGTTACATTAAAATAAACCAAACTAGTGTTACGCCAGTTAAGCAAGAAATTAAAATGCATGAAGATTTCCGTACCACAACTAACCAAGACCAAGACTTAAATCAAGGTCAGGTGCGAGTTTTTTCAAAAATCCAGAATAAGCAAGAAAAACTGCCTGAAAATTGCCAAAATAATTCTCATATGAATAAGCAAACGGAATTATGGCATAAAAGATTTATGCACGTCTCCCCACTCACCTTGAAAAAGATTGCAAAGTCAAGAGCACTAAGAGGTTTTTCTAGGCAATCAGCCATTAAGCCAAAAAATAACGCATGTTCTGCTTGTCTCCAAGGAAATAGCAAAACAAAGCCATTTAAGACTGTTGCATCCAATCCTATTGTTGAAAGACTTAGTTTAGTGTACTCTGACGTAGTCGGTCCCTTTCCGACGCCAACAATGGCAGGTTCCCGTTACTTCGTTACATTCATTGATTGTAGAAGTCGTTTTGTGCAAGTTGCGTTCATGAAATCAAAAGATCAAGTTTTTGATAAATTCGTTGAATATAAATTAAAAGCTGAAGCTGCCACAGGGTGTAAAATTAAGACCTTCATGTCCGATCATGGGACAGAGTATCAGAACTCCAAGATGGCCGAATTCATGCTTCAAAATGGCATTAAGCATCAGTTTTCACCACCCTACTCAGCGTCCAGCAATGGAATTTCGGAACGGCTCAACTTGACAATCATGAACCTTGTTAGGGCAACGTTAGTGCAAGCAAAACTTCCCACAAAGTTTTGGGGAGAAATGGTGAACACAGCAGTATTCATTCGTAATCATTGCACAAATGTCAGAAATCGTAATAAAACTCCTAGGCAAATATGGGAAAATACGAAAGTTAAGCCAACCGTAAAATATTTTAAAGCAATCGGTTGTTTGTGTTTTGCCTTAAAACCGCCACTAAAAAGATCAAAACTCGATGCAAGAGGAGTACCCTGTATAATGCTTGGCTATGACCAACAATCACGTGCATACAGACTCTATGACATTGATAACAGCAAGGTAATTGTAAGCAAAAACGTTGATTTTCAAGAGGAAGTGCTAGGTGCATCAAGACTGTTCAAAAACAATGTAGAAAAATGTGGTATTGATTTAGACTCGATCATTGTTGATCTTTCCTACAATCCAACGTCTGTAGAGGATGAGGCTGGTCAGGTCGCACCACTCAATGCAAGCCCAGGCAATAAAGCTCCAGGAAGTTCAGCAGCGACCCCCATTCAAGTCCATCGGCCCCAAACTCCAGTGACTGGACATAGGCCTAGGACTCCACTGACTGTACAGCATACCCCAAGGCAGCACACTCCGATGGAACAGCCAGTACCTACGCCTGCTCAAGTACCAGAAGCAAGAATTACAAGAGCCAGAGCTAGACGTGAAGGCGTAACTATACCTGAATTAAGCTACGGAACTTCGTCAGAGGGGGAGATTCACAGTAATGCAGCTGTTGCCGACGTTCCTCAACAAGAGCCCACTGAAGATGACTATATTCTCTCATTGTATGCTATCCCGAACGAGCCGAAAAATGTTAAAGAAGCCATGTCCAGCCCAGATGCCAATCAATGGCGTATTGCTATGAATGATGAATATGGTTCGCTTATAGCAAACGGGACTTGGGAACTCGTCGACCTCCCTCCAGGTGCCCGCACTATAGGAAGCAAGTGGGTAATGAAAATTAAAAAGACGGAGACAGGCGAAGTGGAACGCTATAAAGCAAGGCTAGTGGCCCAAGGATTTGACCAAAAATATGGTACTGAATATTACGAAACTTACTCACCAACCGCGGGACTACCTACCGTACGCCTGCTCTTAGCTGTAGCAGTCCAGAACAACTATTTCGTGGACCAATTCGACGTAAAATCTGCATACTTGAACGGCTACTTGGGAGACGGAGAAGAAATTTATATGGCCCAGCCAGAAGGTTTTAAAGAGCCTGGACATGAAGACAAAGTTTGCAAAATAATACGCAGTCTCTACGGGCTCAAACAATCCGGACGACGATGGAGTATTCGTTTCGCCGAACAAATGATTAAGCACGGCATGAAACGTTGTCGTTCAGACGCCTGCGTTTTCTACGTACGTCAAGGAAAAGAACTCATAATTTTCATCGTTTATGTCGATGACGTAGCTGCAATCACATCAAGTCACAAGATGTGGCAGCTAGCCAAGAAGATTTTGACTTCAAGTTTTGACATAAGGCCTTTAGGCCCTATAAACTTTATGCTTGGGATCAAGTTTTCAAAAACTTCTGATGGGGCAATGCTACTTAACC
>JAHWFP010201335.1:38736-65589 GCA_023313725.1 Lithobius niger | reverse complement strand
TGTGAAGAAGTAGTAAGCCTTATTTATTACCACTGTGGGAAATTTATCTAAGCAATGGCAAAATTAAAATAATTAGTATCGCTAACAAGTATCCCCAATACTGCTGGATTGCACT
Source organism: Lithobius niger (assembly GCA_023313725.1). Taxonomy (NCBI): domain Eukaryota; kingdom Metazoa; phylum Arthropoda; class Chilopoda; order Lithobiomorpha; family Lithobiidae; genus Lithobius; species Lithobius niger. Next base: position 65,474 of record JAHWFP010201335.1, on the reverse strand, counting down.
AGGGAGCATAAACAAGTAAGATTAGAATTCTGTGAAGAAGTAAAGAGCCGTGTTTTATCACCAGTGAGGGAATTACAATTCTCACCAAGCGCAATTCCTCAATACTAATAGATTGCAGTAAAGAGCGTAACTAGGTAAGATTAGAATCGTGTGAAGCAAAAATAAAAATATTAAAAGATAAATATTATACCGCGTAGTGCGTATGTTACTAATTATTAGTTGTAATAATGCTTCCGTGCAAGTATAATGCAATAACTGTGAGCAATAGCAGGGAGCATAAACAAATAGGGTTTTTACTATACCATAAAAATAGTGGCAGGCCTTCAGACATCTGATTACTTACACAACTTCACAAGTCGGGAAAAATAGGCAACAGTCATTTATAAATGCCGAACTGGACCATACATTCATATTTATGAGTGTTAGTAGAATGCAATTTATGCATGAAGCATGGCCTGCATACCTAACATTATTGCCTAATTAAGTAATTTTCAAGAATTAATCTTCAGCTTGTCCGGAGTTTCCCTACACTTCTGTATCTTAACATTTACACTAAAGAAATATAATGAACCCTTACGTTTAAAGAATATAATTTCCACCGATTACAACAGCGTCCCAATACTGCTAAATTACAATAAGAAGTATAAAAAAACATACTAAAATTGTATAAAGCAATCAATAAGTATCTGCATACAGTTTTCCATATACGAGTTGAGAAAAACAGTTACCAACAGTTAATTATTGAAGACCAGAACTTGATCTTTCATTCATAAGGTTGAAGTGTTACAAAGTATATGCTTTGTCACGTTCATATTTTCTTAGCTAGTTCTAACTTCTGCTCTGTGAACTGATTTTGTTTGTGTAAATACTATCGTACTGCTGGTCTATATATCAGTATTTATTGTTATGAATAGGATCCCGTGAGGGGGAAGGGGGATTTACCCAAGCTTGTCCAGATTTTTCTCCAGTTACATTTAAGCAAAAATGTTTATTTGGGGTTCCTAATATGTTATCTGATCGGCCATTTTTGTGGAGGAATTTGGTGGTTATGGCAGAAAGAATCGCTGGACTGTGTTCACTTTAGCCACCGCCCCCCCTCCCCCCCCCCTCCCCGTCATGGGTTTATCCTGGGAGGGGAATTTCCAGCTACGATGCTTTTGATTCTGTAATACGCATAAAATATGATCGAGTAAGGTACGTATATGCACTTACACACACAAGGCACACCAAAAGAAGAAAAAAAATTGTAATCGGGTTTTTTTATACCCAGGCAAGTTGTCCAGGTAATTTAAATCTTATTTAAACTGCCTAGATATATTTCTGTATAGTCACGTTTACGGTCAGAGCATTTTAATGCTGTGATTCGGCTACTGTTGGTGGTCCTCATCACTGAGGGAAAACGTGCAAGCAACGTTAAAGCACCACACCGCCTACCTTGTAACTTTCTGCCTGCCTTATAACAGCCACGCACTAATTGCCATCCACGCATATACCTCACCAAGGTCAACTGCGATAGTAGTTGCGAGGAACGCAGCTACTGTCTCGATTGGCATTGTGCGTAATAGACGAACCAGCATGAACACATTATGTGTCGTCACAAACTGGAATTATTCTCGTATTTTAATATCACAATTTATAATTTTCTAGGCTAGTGTCTTATAATTTTTTTGGCGATCTATAGGAATAATTATAATCAACAGAAAATCTCCTAGACGCCACATTTTAAAACGGATTTTTAGCTAGGGATTGAATAAAGGTAAGTAAATAAAACTTTGTGGCCGTATTTGATGTGGAGGATCGAGAAAAATGGCACTAGGAGGGATGTCCTTTTAAATATTAAAATTACAGGCCTCAACCAATTTCAGTAAACAACCGAAGAGCGTAAATAAGTAATGCTGGAATCACCCAAATAAAAACGTTAAAACCGAAATAAACGGCCATTTGTGTGCAATGTTTGACCTCGATAGAAATAGAATTGTACAACTGTATGTTTTAAAATATCAGTCCTAGACCGTTACGTTCATAAGTAGTGAAAAACGATAGAAAAGGTACACCAGTAGCATTAGCATACCAGCAATACTTCAAGTTAATGTGGATGAAATTTTAAATCGTATCTGTTTCCTTTTTAACCTACATAATTAAAAAGTCTATTACAAGGTACTGCAGAAAAAAATTATATGGGATAATTACCAGAGGTGAGCATATATTTTAGTAGCATGTCGCAAATAATGAAGTAACTCACAAGACGTCTGAAGCTGACTGCCAACAAAGAACAACGGGAGTTTCAAGTTAAGTCTGTTTCCCTTTCGCACTGCAAACCGATACCAATCTGGCTATAAAATTTTTTATTATTGTGTAGGAAGCAAGACGATGTTGGTGAACTATAAAAATTATTGAAAGAGAAACGTGAAGCTCTTAGACTAAGAGTTAGACTATATTATGACTAGGAATGTAACTGAATTCTAAAAACCACAATTACATGACAGAGAGAGAAATGCTACAATACATGTGCTTTCTGTTATTTAAAAAAAAATTAAATTCAGTTTTTTCGCAACCACTCAACCTATAGGAATTCTGCCCAGTCCTCCACGTATATGATTTCTACCCAGTGTTTCATGTACGTGATTTTTGCCTGGTGCTCCACGCATACGATTTCTGCCCAGTCCACAGCATATACAATTTCTGCGAAATGCTCCACAAATATGAATTCTGTCCATTGCTCTATGTATGTGATTTCTGCCCAGTGCTCTACGTGTATAATGTCTGTCCAGGGCTCCGCGTGTGTTTCTGTGCAGTGGTCCACGTTTATGATTTCTTCCTAGAGTGCCACGTGTATGATTTCTGCCAGCGCTCCACATGTATGATTTCTTCTTAGTGCTCTGCAAATGAATCCAGCACGGATCTTTACGAACGTATCTGCATAGCTTTGGCACTACGCGTGAGATTGGTGTAAAAGAAATCGCGCTGTTTCAAACAACATTGTTTGAAATTTGCAGAAATACTATTTTTTTTTTGTACCATTTGTAATTATTTTCTACATTCATTGCATTAAAGGAACTTTTACTACGGTGTATCATGGTAAATGAGTTTGTGTTATTCATGGAGTGTTCGGGATCACTAGCCTTTTAGGTCGGGATCCTTACTGACTTTGCTTCCTGTGATTACCAAAACTAAGTAAAAGTCGAGCTAAAAACCGAATATCTCCGAAATTATTATCTTCATACTTGTTTCTTTCATGCACCAAAGATGCGTTTTCATAAATTTCAACCAAGTTGGAAGAAAATTGCGAACATTATCATTTTCCAAATAGACAAACACACAGACAAACAGACAAAAAACACAATTTACACGGGGTACCTGGATGAAATTGGTTTTTATTGCCTAAACGAAAATATACATTACCTGCATATTACGTTTCAGACCTCATCACCTATGGTGGTGGGACCATGGTAACGGTTACCCGATCTACGAGCTGCCTGCCCCAGAATCAACAGACTTAGTAAACTTTAAGCGATCCAGGGACCAGGCGAACCCTAAATGTGACCAAGATCTTCATCAGATCATGTTGGCCTGAGGTGCGACCACCATAGTAAAGCTACTGTTATGCATAGCAGGGAACAGGAAGGGTCACACGATAAATGTTGTTGATAGTGGGCCGTTGCGTCTTGTGTCTTGTTCATTGTTTGTCTTGTTCTTTGGTATTCTTCTTGGCTGGGTCTTCTGCTGACGGTCGTCGAATGGTCGCCTGTTTTGTTGGTTTCTTTTGGTGTGGTCGAGTTAGGGCAATGGCCTTGGTGGATGCTTCATAGGTTCAAGGGCTAGGGTTAGAATAGCTATAATTGAGAACTGATAGCTCAGGCTACCTTACGGACGTGAGATGATAGTCCAATATCTATGTGGCCGTTATTGTCTTGCATGGAGAAGATAGGTGATCGAGACTAGGGCAGCAGAAGAGCGACCGTAGTGGTTGTTGCAGTGCCCAAAAGTCCAGAGGTTGTGTGAGACCTAGGCACGGTCGCTTGTTTGGAGGATAAATGACCGCACGGTCGGGTGATGTGCTGGGCTGGGACGGTCCAAATGGTTTTGGTCGCCTAAGGCCGGAATACAAGGTCGCCTTCCACACAATGCACAGGGTTCAGAATGATAGATATTGTCGTTGAGGTAAAAAGCGATTGAAGGAATCTTGAGCGTAGCAGATGCAAAACAGGGTGGCTCGGGCAAGGAATGGTACCATCAATGTGACAGGAACTGAGGGTTTATCTCATAGTATAAATGTATTGAGAAAGTGACCCACATCAGATTGAGGACCGCAGGGTAGAGTCTGTGTCATGAGTGAAATGGTCGAACGGTATCAAGCCGTGTCGTCCTTTGAGGAGCAAAAGGGTCGCATGGGGAAATCATTACATGAGTATCCCAGCAAAGAAGTGATTCAAGATGTAGGTGGGTGCCATTGCTCATCAATTAATATATCAAAACGAACGTGGAACCCACTCAGTGCAGGAACGAAGGGTTGGCGTGATATAGCCGAGACTAAGGGTCGCCTGTCTTTTCCTGTGTACGACCGTTTCATATCGTGGCCTGATGGTAAGGTGGTGGCATGATCAACTAGGATTATGAGGCGGTGTTGAGGAACCAACCGTTATCTTGGTGTGAACGGTGGGTGACTACATAGGGCGTGAAGACACTTGGAGAGAGAGCAGTGCGAAGGTATCAATGCGGGTTCGTTGGTAACAGCCAACGAGTGTAGATTGTGGAGGCGACCAAAAATAATTTGGTCATCTGCTCGACGATTCAGTGGTACAGGTGAGCCACTTCTGGTGTTCTTTTTACATGCCTAAACATCAATTGCAGCACGAAGTCCCTCCTGGGGAAAACGTGCAGTAATAGGGAACCGAACTACAGACACCAGTGCAGAAATGGTCGGGTCGACTTGCTGGTAGCTGAGGAAGACAGGTCTCAGGAACAATCGAGAACAGTTTAGCTGTTGGCTTGACGATGTCTTGGAGAAGGCAATTTGCTTCAAATGCTAGGCTGGCATTCGTCATGTAAAGGAGAGTAATGTATGACGGGAGGGTGGTGCCTGCCTCGAGGGGACCATCAGCTTATGTTGAGAGGATGTGGCCACAGCCCAACTGGTCGTAATGATGAGACCAGGTGGACGATTTTGGCCGAAGAGAACAAAGACTTAGAGGCAGGGCTCGGTCGAGATCCCAATTGCATTGTTGAAGTGAAAACGAACTTGGGATGCAAGATCGGTGAGGGAGAAGGAGGTGGGCGCATGATCGCAAGCAAAACACAGCAGTCGTAGCTGAGCAGAAATAGTTACTGAAAGGGGCCCAAGGAAGACACCCGCAAAGCGGACAACGACTAAAGACGATTTGTAGTAGTGGTGACTCAGGTGAGAGTAACTAACCACTCTTTAGCTCTTGGAACAAAAATGAGGCCGATCGTAAATATGGCAGCCATTGGGACGACTCATTGGCAGACAGTGGAACATCCTTCTAGGGATGGTTGAGCGGATGAGGTCTTTGAGGCAGATGTCGGAGTCATCCTTGTAATTGAAGCGAGGAGATCTTTGGTTCGCTTGAGAGCTTTGTAGCTGATCCTTCTTGGACAACTTCAATGTGGTCTAAGTCTTCTTTTTTGAAGTGATGGAAGCAGCTTAGGGTCTTGTGCAGTAATCACAGGGTCTGTGCTTCTGATGACCCGAGTGTGGGCTGCTCAGACGGAAAAAACCTGGACTTATCTATCCGAAACCTCTTGTTTTCTAATTTATCTAATTAGAGCACCATTTCTAGCTTTCAAATCGAAACATCTTGTTAGCTTTTGATGTAATGTCATTGCTTAAGCAGTGGTGTGCACAAGGGTGGGGGCATTGTCCCTGTCCTTTTCATATTCCTTTTCCATTTTTTTTGCCCCTTTTTTGTCAAAAAAAAAGGCCTATAATGTGCTTCGTGTCTACAGCTGCTACGACGGTGTCTGAAGGGCCATAAAAAACATTATAATGGTGGAATGGGGAAAAAAGGAGTGGTAAAGGCTAAAAAGTGGGGCAGAGAAAGATGTAAAAGCAAAAAAATAAATAGAGGAAGAAAGGCCCCTAGAATAAAAACTCACTGTGTCCTTTTTTAAAAAAAAAGTTGCCCTGGCTTTCTGGGGAGGGGGTGTATGCACGCTACTGTTCTTAAGAAATCGTAGTCCTTTGTACTTTGACTCGACACTACGGTAAACTTCAGAATCGGTGAAACGGAGAATGTTTTTTCGGGTGCAGACTAATAGCAGTGACGTCATTATATGCCGTTACCGCCGGCTGCTTGGGCAACAGATTGACAGTCCTCCAAGCTGTATCGGTTTTCGTAGAATCTCCTGGCCCACCACCACATGGATGGAACCACGAACGTGGACAGTTTCACTTTCCGTTCCTTGACTGTTTGTATTACCTGCTTAGGAAATTAAAAAAAAGCCATACAGGCAAGCATGACTGACACAAACTAACAGTACTTTTGCCGTGTTAAACTGCATTATTTTTTCAATTCTTTTCAACCAGGTTAGTTTCGTATTTTGTGCAAGTCTTGGAGCTTCCTTCAGATTAGCACTCCTCAACCTCCCATTTCACCATTGCCTTCCTATGGCTCTGGTGGTTGGGTTTGTGTGAATTCTCGTATATAAATATCAATATGGATACAACAGTTTATGTTTGGCTTGTCAAATTTAATTTATAAGAATGAAAAAATATTCCTTATGCCCCATTTCATTTTGCAACGCCAAGTTACGCCCTACTGTACATATCCACATATGCCCAACTGTTTCCGGAATAATTTTACAACTCCGATGTTGATAAAGTAATGTTTAGTACCATTATTTCTATTATCCACTATACTAACCCATGGTTGCATGTGCACCTTCGTGTTGTGGATTTCGTAACAGATAAACGTCAGATAGACCCAATTAACAGGGCATAATTTCAGTTTCCGAGGACGGATAATTCCGTGATGTGTGCAGGGGAGAAGGTGAGTTGAGCATCCACGAGTGATTTCCTCGCTCCCCGGAACAAGGCACTGACTCAGCTGTTTAACGGAAACTTAAATTTTGCTGGGTAATTGGCTCTGCTTTACGTATATACGTTTAATACAGAAGGTATAGTTACGTCAAGCTAAAAATTCAACTTCTTTAAATTTAATTTATTTTTGGCAACTGTATTTAAATTTCAATATTAAAGACAGAACTTCCTGAAAGGGAACCTTCCAGGCAGAATGTCCAGTTAACATTAAGGATTGCTCCGGAAAGGCATTTTTTTTTCTCTCCGCGTTGTCAAATTTCACATGTCAGGTAAGGCTATAATTTTCATATTTTAAGTGCATAAATTGGTTACGGTTAGAAGTGCAAAATTAGTTGCAATTTTAAGTATATTTCGAAGTGTCAGTAGACTAGTTTTCAAAGTTGCATGCCCGAATTAGGCCTCACGAATACAATTTTTTAACGTATCGGCATGAAAAATATCGCCAGTCATAAATGTGCCTATTTACTTTGTTTTTGATTAGTGTGAAGCTATGTTAAATAGTTATGAAAATTTGGTTGTTGTAATGAGAGGTGGTGGAGCAGGGGTTGGTAGACACAGGAAAAAGTGTTAGATTATCAAAAGTTGGGTTGCCAAAACCTAACCCCTAGTGACACGAGTGGGTTTTTTGGTTAATCGGATATAACGGCCTGTTTTAGCATGCTAGTGTGTTAACGTGACGTCATCATCGTACATTAACGTAATCAACCGGATGTAGTAATTCAATACCATCAATGAAACTTACATTGTTAACTACCTTATTAAAACGTTACTTCCAGCAGGGTTGTAAACAGCAAAAGTTTGGATTCTGATGAATTGTGATAGTAAAAAGGTGTACTGCATTAGGTTTGACGAAGAACATAGAAACTTCCGCTAGAAAGAAAGATTACGTACTGAACTGTTCTAAGACTATTCTAGTATATAACAGAATAGACCAATCAACTTGACCATCATTCAACCTACACATAAATGAATTAGTAAGAACTTAATAACAGTAGCATGTAAGGGGGAGAGGGGGATCATTGCTCTTGCCCTTTTGGGGGAAAACACCCTTTTTGCCCTTTTTTGGAGAAAAACTTCGCCCATTTGGTTTTCAGAACCGATAAATGCTAGTGTTGCAGCCAACGGAAGGGCCTAGAGACCCAAGAAGGGTAAAAAGAAGGCCAGGAGAGTCAGAAAGGGGCATAAAAGGGGTAACAACGACAATGACAAGTTAAAAAGAGGGGCAAAAAGAGCCTAATCGAGAACAAAAGAAAAAATAACCTCAGCTTGCCCTTTATTTTTTCTCAGAAGTTGCCCCTGCTCCTAGCAGTAACGTGTTCAGAGGTTCTGTGCACACTACTGCTTAATAATGCCTGTGTTAGAACCTCAGCGAGCAAATACATTGCTGCGGAGATCTGCTCTCGAAGTAAAATTATCCTTTATAAGGTTTACGAGAGGAATGTTAACCATACCCTCTCTAAGGTTACCACGCATGGTTTACTGAATACCAGTGTTGAGACTAGCCAGGATGATAAAAACTGTTATTACATTTCATCTAAACATTGTTTTAGTCTATGTACAGGTACCGGCATAATACTACCTAAAATAGGATTTTCTTAAGTTATTTTGGTCTATCTCTATTTATGACAATTGCACTGTGGCTAACCCAGGATCACTTTAAGTGGTCACTAATTCTTTTTAATACATTCTCATGGCAATACAACAACCCATTATTGAAAGTGATATTATTCACAGTAGGTGTTCAGTTATAAAAATGCAAACATTTCAGTGCCTTCTACTCGAAAAATTAGAAAATGACAGTTCTCAAAATAATAATTTTAATTTTTCGTAGCTTACAAATAAAAAATACAACGTAATTTTTTAGGTTGTCACACTGCCAATCACGAAGCTTAAAAGTCAACTGTAAGTCATCTAATTCGTGTAAGCAGGAAGTCTTTCAAGGAAATGAGCCTCTCAGTTAACATTCTTCTGGGATGTAACTAATATCAACCAATGCACCCATGTATCCACCAAATCAGCAGCAATTTCAGCAGCCGTACTGTATAACCCAGTCATGTAACCCATTTTGTTCTTGTTAGACCGATATTGTGTAGTACAGCCTGTGGAGCCACAAATTATTGGTCTTATCGGCAATATTGCGTAAGTTACTTCCTTAGTGAACTGTGATCCTCCCACTGCATTTGCACAGGATAATAAATAATGCCTCATTGTCGTAGGCACTAAATTTGTGATTCTCAATGAGTATTACGTGCTTTCTTCAAACGTTGCAAGTTCCACACAACATGTGTCACCGCCCAGAGGTAAGTTTGTGAGCAAGAATCACTCGTATTGCACAAATCAAACAGAGGCCTAGTTGCAGCACAAAAATAACAATAGGTCCTCCAATAATGTCGAGTGGCACTGTCAGTCCAGGACGATCCCAATCCAGAACGGGGTAAATTGCGGGTGTTCCAAAAAGGTTCGTACCACCAAATGCCCAGTAAATTAGAGTAAAGGTAAGGTAAGTCAATGAAAAAATGAGTGGTTGGTAAAAATGTCCCCAGCGAATTGGAACTGCTGATAACCACAGATCCACCAACACAAATATGGTGTTGAAGATGTGACCCACGATGGTTTCAAAATTGAGAGGTTGATCTGCAAATAGAAAAAATAAATGATTAATTTATACGTTAGAAACTGTGTATTGTTGACAAAGACTTCCAAACAGAATTCACAATGTAGTTGCTGTGTTCAATTTGTCAGACACCAAATTATCGCCATGATGGACGAACGAGAAGCACACTTGTGTTATTATAACCCTTGAAATATTATATTCACACTGAGAGGCATAACCATCAAAAATGGAGGCCAGTACAATGCACATAAAATACACAATTACCTAAGAAGCCAAACTTAAGTTAAAAAGTTAAACACTTCAAATCCATAAAACACAAAACATGTGAATGAAAATAATACTGACAGTACGGAAGGTGGCCTCTTGCATACTAGCGCAGTTGAGAAGTGAGAATAGAGCAGTGACACGACGTAGTATTATTGTATATAACTCTATGCTGGAGCCTTAATGGGTTAGCTGCAAGGGGCACTGCAGAGAGAAACAAAAGGGAGTCGTACTGAAGCCGATGCTGTGAAGAGTGATTTCTTAGACCTAAAACGCGCGATTTTTGTTGTTGGAGAAAACGACGTTATTTTAAGCCTAATAAATCCGCTCTTCCGTTGTTTTTCCCTCCATTTTTATGTAGCGCACCTTGTAGTTATGCCCTCCAAAACCCATACTGGTGCCAATCAGGTGCCAATATGGTGGCAAATGTCACTGCTCTATAGGATTTTTTATCTATTTATATTGGTTTGCCCTCATGAGAGAAATAGGAGATATAATTTTTTTGTAAAATGCGTAGTTTACCAGCATAATACGGTCACGTACTGGATGGCTTTGCATGAGAATGCAGAATGTCAAGATTTAGTATTGCTTTATATTGTTTTTCGTGTGATAAAATTCTTGTGGTCGCAAAGTCAGAGGTGTGCCCTGTCTTATCTTGTGCTGGACGAGTGAGCCTGTTTGATCGTTATTTTTGACGGGAGATTTCTGGGATGAGATTCTTTTGTATAAACTCTGCTTAGTCGTATGTTTGTTTGCATGAAATTTGTTACACTACGTTGTTGTAAGTTTTTTGACTGCATTTAAGTTTGTTATCGACTGAAACACCTGGCTTGGTAAGCAATTAAATATTTGGGTACGAGGAAAAGACCAGTGTAACATTATTTGGGGCCAGCAGTTTCTGCAGGTCGTCAGTGCATCCTCTGAAATAAGGAACACTAATCATGCCCAAATATTAAATCGTTCACTACACCAGGTGTAGCACTCGATCAAAAACCTAAAGGCACTCAGAAAACTTCAAAAACATAATGTAACAAATTACATGCAAAGAATCAATGTGCACGTCCGCTTGTATTGGTATACGACTAAGCAGAGTTTAAACAAAAGAACATCGTCCAGCCAAATCTAATGTAAAAATTAAAGGTCAAATAATCTCACTCGTCTAGCACAAGATAAAGACAGGGCACACTCCTGACCTGGAAAACACAATAATTTTATTTCGCGAGAAACAATATAAAGCAAGGCAAAATCTACAAACTCGGCATTCTTTTGCAAACTCCTCCCATAAATAACCACACTATGTCAGAAAACTATGTATTATAAGAAAAATGTCCACATTTAAAAAAAATTTGAGTATCTCCAATTTCTCTCACCAGGGCAAACCAATGTAAATAGCTGAGCAAACCTCCTATGCTCACATCTCACCAGTACTGGCAGTGTTACCTGCACTGATACTGCACTGGCACTGGCACTACCAGGCACCTGCATAACTTAGGTCCATTTTTATTTATTATTTTTATTCATGTGCTTTGTTTGTGTTTTTAAATTTTTATGCCGGATTTTCACTTGACTTTGGGTTCGTAGCCATAATTTTTATTGCTTGATAACGAAGAGGGGATTGCTTTGGAACGTCTCAAATTTTTTATTTTATATTCTATGTACCGGCTTTCTGTTTTTTATCGTTTCCTATAACCTCACGACTACGAAAATGCCTTATTCCATGCATAAATTGATCCTGTGTCGTCTGGTGGTTTCTGTTCCCTTATGCTTCAGTTTATTAGTGTGAACAGGAGCATATTCATTCAACAGCTTATTCTCCTTTTGCAGCACTGCGTCTACACGTCTTGTAAAACTAACAAATATTGCTGCAAGTCATTTATCCAGCAGTGCACTTTGCAAATCGTCATTCGTGTGGTATAATTTACCTACATTCAGGCTAGTTAGCTAGGACAACCTGGGATCCCCAAAAAAGATAGATCCACTATAACTCCCCCTTGAATTAAATAGAGGGATGCCACAACAGGATATTTCAGTTTCTATGTCTAGAACAGGATAGTTCTATTTAATAATATCTTTCCTATCCCAATCTATAAAAGTTTCTAATCTTATTTACAACATCGTACTACAGGTATAAATGCTAATCTTCTTAGCAGTGTCGTTAGTTGTAATTCTAATATTAAGATCTTATAGTCGATATTAATTTGTTAGTTTCTAAGTCCCAATTCCAATATTTATATCCCTACCTATTCCCCCTAAAGTACACACAAACGTTAGTCACCAAAACAAAATCCAGGCTACATTTTTTTTTTCGTTATTCATTCCAAACCATTCCCCAGAACATTTCTTACACTAAACACACAACAAACAACCGAGAAAAAAAACGGCTGTCCAAAGATCAAAATTCCATTCAACAAAATAAATTTCACAAATCCAATTTTCTAGGTTTCTTTATCATGCACTTCAATTTGCACAAACCCAGCTCTACTAATGGCTCACCCTGTGGCAGAGCGGGCAACAGAGTAAGGAAACCAGTGCTACGCAAAAGGGCGTAGCCAACAATGAAGACAGCACCAATTGAGGGGTTGTAGAACCAATGGGCTAATTTGGAGCTCCCAGCGGTGAACAGCGAGGCGTAGTCAAAAGAGGCAGACACTCTTGAGTACTGGGAGAACGAAGTCCTCCAGCGAGGAGGCACCATCCATACATTTGGAGGGCATTGATGCAGCTGGCGTTGATTTAGCCGGCATAAATTCCACCTCAGGCAGAATAGAATAGCGCGAGGAACTAACTCGTCTATGTGAAACGTCATCTTGCACAGTAAATAACGGATCCATGGTTCACCATGCATCAGTAGCATTAAGGCCATGCCACACCACACCGTTTTGTCCGGCATGTCCGTCGTCCGATGCCTCAAATATAGCCTGCGGGCACAACGCAGAGCCTCCGTTGCGTCTCCGACTCGTTTCGAAATATTTCATTTTCCTCCGGTTGACGGACCGGTGGAGCTGTCCGTCAGCCAATCAAAATGCTTAGCACCACACGTGTCTTTCTCTCAGCGCTGGAGACAAAGATGGCGGCTCCACACCCGACCATCGAAAACTACCGAAAAATGAAAAGAATAATTATAAAATTTAGTGTACGTAACTAGTAGCAATACGAGCACTCGGCCAAATTGGTTTTAGTGGCACGAATGACCCCAATTCAATGCGTACCTACAGTTTTGCATTCGGACGATTACATTCCTTTTACTTGGGGGGAGGTGGGAATAAAGGGGTCAGCAAGCGTTCTTGGCGGACAGGTGTGGCAGTGGTCTCCGTTTTTAAGCGTTGCTTTGCCGGAGACGGAGCCGGACAACGGAGACGGTGACGTTGTGGTGTGTACGGTCCTTTATGCGATTTCAAATCAACGTGAACTCGCTCACGTGATTGTGTTTGAATGCCTTCTTGCTCATTATCCGCATTTTTATTCATCGACCATTTTCATAGTTGCTAGTGTGATTTTCACCAAGTTAGACCAGTAGTCAAAACACGATAGTCATAGTCACTAGTTTTAACTACAATCTTTGCTGAAAGCCAGCACTGACTCGTCCCGGGTTTAGAATCAATTACATATATATAGTCACACACTGCAAAGGAGTGTTCGCATAAATTAGTGAAAGGCTTTAACTGACGCTCTTGGTTACGGGATGTACCATCACCTGTAATGGGAAACATGAGTGTTAATTTGCTATGAACTGTTCGTTTTAGGAGCGCTCTTGACGGACTGACTTACATCGTACTGTGTTGGATTAACCTTGCTTGCGTGAGGAAATTTACTAATGCTATTTCTAAATTTAACCCTTTGGATAAACTCGCTATGATACTACATTTCAGTGAACAGACAGAATTCTTGGCTGCCTCATTTTTAAGTGGCTCATATAGGGCCGACATCGCTTGACTCACTCCACATTCTCGCAAAATAAGTTTCGAATTCGGCACTACTCATCTCTTGGGCATTATTGCTTACGAGCAGCTTTGTTATCCATAATTGGCAAACAAATCACGAAAGATTTTGATAACGGCGGCACTGGAAATAGTATTCATAATATAAACAAACGGGAATTTGGAGTGCGCAATTATAACGACCAAAAACATTTTACCATGGAAAGGCTTGCAAAAATCAATGTGTAGCCTCGACCAGATAGCTGCTGGGTACTCCCCAACATGTTTTTTCCCCTGTAACACCAGTATCGTGATGAATTTGACATAGTTCACAACCTTTAACTAGACGCTCAAGATCATTATCTATGCCAGACCACCACACACGTGAACGAACAAGGGCTTTAATACGGACTATGCCACAATGACCAATGTGAAACTCGTCAAGCACCTGCTGCCATAATTTGACACGTTAATCTATGATCCCAAAATAGGGCTTTGCCATCGAGCAATAACTCATTCTGTCGGACGAAAAATGGCTTTAAATCATCATTTTCTATTCTTTCAGGCCAGCAGTAGTTTGTACCCCAATAGCCTGCAGTTAGCAGGCTATCTTTCAAGGTACGCTTTTCAAGCTTGTCTGCGAGAATACGAAGTGACTGTATTGTTTCCAAATTCATAACGCCCCAATCAATTGGATGTTTGGACGGAGATTCATACAGCATCAGCAAGTGCAGTACATAATCAGGTGTGAGGTTCTGCTTGCCAAGGATGTGTTGGATTTCAAAGTCATAGCCGTTCAGGAATAAAACCCACCATTGGATGCATGCAGCAGTCACGATGGGTATAGACACCTTCTCACCAAACACCCACAGCAGTGCCTTTTGGTCCGTTTGAAGTACAAATTTTCATCCAAATAAATTTTGGTGGAAGTGCTTGATCCCAAACACTATTGACAGTGGCTCACGCCCAATTTGATTGTGAGGCACTGTCAGTAGTGTTTGGGATTAGCCGCTCATAACAGCAGACACACACATCCAATGGTGGACCTTATTCCTAAGCGGCTATGACTTCAAAATCCAACGCATCCCTGGCAAGCAGACTCTCACAAATTCCCTAAGCCGTATGAATCTCTGTCCAAACAACCAATTGGTTGGCAAGTTATGAATTTGGAAACGATACAGTCACTTTGTATTCTGGTAGACCAGCTTGAAAAGCATACCTTGAAAGAGACTTGTCTAAACGTGGCCTTACTCAGTTTGAATTCACACATAATATTGTTTTGTATAAACAAGTATAAACAAGTTATTCACTCATTTGAGCAAATTTACTATTAAACCAATAATTTATCTTCTAAGCAAAAAAAAAGAATTCGACTTCACACAATTGAAGCTTTTGGATTACCATTGGTTATCACTGATAATCCTTTCGTAAATCGTATTATCACATTCACAAGCTGGCAATGGCAAAGATATTTGAACCGAATTAAACTTGCTAACAAACTAAATCACATAATTTTTAAACGAAACTAATAATACTAATACATTATAGTATTGAATTCTTCATAAAATAATTTCGTGCTACTAACACATTAAAGGAATGACATTATTAGGCTACTAACACATTTACAGCAACCGAAAACGCTAACACTTTTAAACTTTTAGTAAATGCTACTAACACAGTTGTTTTCACGTTACTAATAGACCACAAATTGTAGCATAGTCTACTAACACCTTAGCGTATCTCTCCTCATGCAAGCCTACCCTCTCCACCGCCACCAACTGGTGCTGCCAGTGAAGACACTTGCAATGAAGAAACCAAGTCAATATAGTTTTGGACTTATCTGACCACTCACTGTGACGAATGTTGACCAACTGTCTAGTGATGTCGACCTCACAAAACGAATTAGACCCCAGCATACAAGTAAAGGCTGCAGACAAGTAAGTATTATGCAAAATACCTTTATTCAATTAGATCTAAGTTTTAATAACAGAAGTCTTCCTCCCGCCCTAGCCACGTCCATAAACACTCAGACACGCAGGTAGTTTGGCATGGCGGGGAAAGATTATACGACTACAACTTCATACTCATATTACTGCGTATTAAGCAGTAATAATTAATTGTAATTTTAACATCTTGGCTTTTTACCCTCATCACCGTTGAAATTAACAGAGAGTAAGTGACAGGTAAAAACAGCGTTAATGTACGAGAATGGGCAGCGGGTTGCCCCTGGCTAACTAGGATTTTATGCTATTATTGTAAGGTACAAGTGATCACCACCAGGGTGTTGGTACATAACAAGTATGCACTAGTATAGGTGCAAGGTGCACCTACATTACAAACTCTACAGAGATGCTGTCAAAATTACGGACAGCAGTATTGTTTACGGGTACAGTGTATGTATAATGCTGCTTAAAATACGGTATCGTGTATTACTTTATGGCATCTAAACACTGAGTTATTGAGATTCGTGTAAACGTCTAGTGCAAAAACACCCTCAAAATCATGTTTAAGTTATGTTTGACATATGCTATATCCTTTAAAGTTAATCTATTTCAGACTGCATATGGTGCATTTTAGAATGCAGCTAGATTCGAATTTCTGTTTTCAGTTTACGTGTACCAGTGGAGCATGGTTTTGAGTGGCAGGTCACTACATCTATTGACCACTATTGCCGATTTCCTGAAGGAAATTAAATTTTATGTAGTTGTATGTTTTCTTAGTTGACACATTGCCTTTCACTAAGTTTTAATGTCAAATGTATGATTGTACAAATTGTTCTTTTTTTGTATTGTAACTAATGCTGCAGACTGATATCCAGTGGCAACACGTTAATCGTGGGCGTGTAACTGTCTGGTCAGACCTGGTGGAGAAAATATGGCTGTTATAAGCGACGTTACGAGTGCGTTGCAACAGAGGCATATTAAGCAGTACAGCCAGCTGGTCAAACACGGTTTTCGGCGGTATGCTAAGACATCTATTGACAACTACTGACAGTTTTCAAAATAATAATTTTAATATTACGGAGCTACATGTGACAAAATTTTTATTTGCTTTAAAACCGAATGAAATTTTTCCAGCTTGACACACTGCCATTCATGAAGTTTAAAAGTCAACTGTAAATCATTTGACACGTTCGTGTAGCCAGAAAGTGTCTCAAGGAAATGAGCAGCTCAGTCGAGATCAGGGTGTAACTAATCTCAACCGGTGCAGCCATGTATCCGCTAAATCAGCAGCACTTTCACCTGCTATATTGTATAACCTAGTCACGTTAGCTATTTTGTTCTCAAGGTCCATCCGATACTGTGTAGTGCATCCATGGTGAGCCGCGAATCGGTGCACTAACGGCAACATCGCGTAACCTACTTCCTTAACCAGCTGCAAATCCCCTCCGTTCGCACAGGATGATAAATAATGTCTCACCGTCGTTAATGCTAAATTTGTGATTCTCAAAGAGTATTACAGGCTTTCTTCAAACATTACAAATTCTCCACAGTTTCAACATGTGTCACCGCCCAGAGGTAAGTTTATGAGCAAGAATCCCTCGTGTCACACAAACCAAAGATAGGCCCAGTTGTAATACAAAAATAATGATAGGTCCTCCAATAACGTCGAGTAGCACTGTCAGTCCAGGACGATCCCAATCCAGAACGGGGTAAATAGCAGAGGTTCCGAAAATGTTCGTACCCCCAAATGCCCAGTAAATTAGAGTAAAGGTAAGGTAAGTTAATGCATAAATGAGTGGTTGGTAAAAATGTCCCCAACGAATTGGAACTGCCGATAACCACAGATCCACCATTACAATGATGGTGTTGAAGATGTGAGCCACAACGGTTCCAAAGCTGAGAGGCTGATCTGCAAAGAGAAATATGCTTATGTTGAATTGATTGTTTAAAAATATGAGTTGTTGACAAAACTATCCAAACAGTATTCACAGTGCAATAGCTGTGTTCAATTTATTAGCCATCAAATTCTCGCCATGATAGAGGAACGCAAAGCACACTTTCCCTAAGCTCCATTTTATTGGTATGAACAGCCATATTCAGTAATCAGCGTCTTCTCCTTTTGCAGCAAGGCGTCATCAAAGACACACCTTGTAAAACTAACTGCTGCAATGCATCTATCCAGCAGTAAAGTTAGTGTAGCATAATTTACCTTCAATCAGTCCAGTAGCCATGCCCACAGCATAACCGGAAGCAGGAACCCCCCCCCCCCCCCCAAAAAAAAAGATGGCACCTATGCTTCAAAGGAAAGGGGCGAGAGAGGTATTCTTGAAAAAAAAAAGTTGGGACTAAAACTTGAAAAATTAATACATGGGGTGGGGGAGAAAATTTTTAAACAACCACTTCTGCAAAAGCCATTCCCACTTTAATGATATACAATGCAGGCAAATAATTTAAAGAAGAATCCCAGCTTTTTGAATTGAATTTTTTTTCAAATGAGATGTAGATGCTGTCAAAATTATAGGTGACAGTATTGTTTACGAGTTCGTGTATCAAAACTTCTACTATAACACTGCTCAAAATAATGTTTCGGAGTTTTGCAACCATCATTCGCCAAAATCTGGTCACCTGAAAAATGTATACCAAACTTGAAACCAAATGAATAATTGTGACACGGTGAAGACCAAAGAATATGCAGTGGGTTTACATCTGAGTCAACCAGTTCTTCCCAAGTGCTAGGGGGGACTTAAAAAGTCATGAGCTGTAGAAGACACTACTTAAGTAGTAAGAACTAAGTGTTCCTGCAAGCGATGTAGGGTTTCAACACTCCCCTACGTCCGGCTTCTGGAGTGCAATGTGCTGCAGTTATGCATCGTCACTGTAAATTGCGAGGTACAAAGACTTTGTAAGACATGGTGCCATCCATTGATCCCGAATGTCACGAGATTGAAACCCCTTTGTCAAAAGGCCTTGGCGCATGACAAACTATCTCGATGTAAGTACATCATTAGTAACACTGCCAGTTTTGCCTTGCAGTCTCTTTACAAACCTTTGTGCAACGTCAGTGGATGATAATCGGGTGGGTTCGGACCTGATTCAACTGGTGGTGCATCTATGTAAGGTGTGGCAACCTGCTCCTTACGTAACACCCCCCGCATCAGCAAGGGGTCCATGCTGACTACCTGCTGGTTCTCCTGTTGCGGGTGGAAGCGGTTGACACTCACTTGATGCAATGCCACAGATCAAATGTTGCATGGTGTTAAGTAGAGTAGTGTGAGAAGAGGACTCACGTCCGTGTTCTACCCTGGGCAATTGTCCACAAGAATTTTCTGAGGAGAGCAACACATTTTCAGCCTACTTTCGAGATGCGTTCTGGAATGATTGTTAACCAGGTTCAGGTTGATGCCGAACGCTGTGCTGAAGCTGCTGGTCTTGCTTCTCATCCATCCCATACAACAGTTTGTGTAGCAATCAAATTTGTGCAAATTTATGCAATCAAATTTGTAGCAATCACCGCACCAGATATCCAAGAAAATAAAGTGTCAAAATTAAGCACACTTTGTCCTGCATTGTCACTTGCTGCAGGTGATATAACTTGTACGTCATGAAGCACATGTGGGAAAGGGTAGTGCGATGATACAATAAAATTACCAGTTTCGCCAACACCTGTAGTAGGCGATGTACATACTACAATAGGAACCAAAGTAATATTTGGTAACACATTTTCGGACTGGATAACCACATTAGCGTTAGTTTGAAACCTTGAAATGGCAGCTACAGGTGCACTAAGAACGTCACTCAATAAAGGCACAATGTTACAATCTGAACGGTTACCGTCGCTCACAGACAGTGGATTTGAACGTGATCGGTGGAGAAAACCTAATAACCCTAACACATCCACAAGCTGTACAGATGCACGATCACCGGAGTAATCACTCCCCACTGGAGATGCAGATGCACTGTCTGCCATTATTCAATACACAATAAGTAGTCACAGTTCGGGAATGTAAACACATAAACGTGAAGATAGTCACTGCCGAATCGTATACAATGTAGATGTTCCAAGAATAAATAATGTAAAAAGTCACTTCCACTGGCACATAAATGGCAGGGCAACACAGTCACAATGAAACTGAAATAAGCTACTGTAAATTGTCCAGAATAAAGTTCAGTAACACTCACCAAAAGCAGAAGAACGTTGTCGAAGCTGAAGCTGCAGTCCAACACCTAATTTCAACATACCACCCATTGTGGCTGCAGAGACACATGACGCACAAATGGCAGGCACTCACAACAGTTCACAAATACATCCAAACGTGGATCAAAAATGGCACAAGCACTTAACAGTTTGCACAGTCCAAACAGATGTTGGTTCCAAAATTAATCCTGTCGGCTCTCACTTCTTACAAGAGGCACACAAATAATAGTTAACAAAAAAAAAATGTTTCGTCCCAGATTGATCCGACGGGCCCCCAATTTCTACTAATACTCATGTAACATGGTGAAGAGCAAAGAAAACGCAGTAGGTTAACATCAGAGTGAACCAGTTCTTTCCAAGTTCTAGGGGACACTTAAGAAGTCATGAGCTTTAGAAGGCTGTACAGAAGTACTAAGGCACAGTAGAAATGAATGTTAAAGTTACTTGCCAAATATTAGGGAGTCAAACAAACGTTTTAACTGGTGCAAATGGCGAGTAGTTGAAGATAGTAACAGTAGCCTAATCTACTTGTAGACTGACTGGCATGAAGACCTATCTGTCGCTAAAAACCCCAAATGAGTGTTGCCTCTCTGCCTTTATACTGCTGGGCCACTCTCACTCTTGATTCACACCCAGTCCTTAACAAAAGAACTATTCTAAGAATCTGTCAAAATTGGATTTAGATCATATCAATATCGACAGGGTTTTAATGTTGTAATCATTTAAGATGTGTCTTCCCCTCTTTAGGCCACCCACCCAATTGCATCATGACCCCATTCACCTGCTGTCACTCGAACTTGGGAGGGGTCAAATGGTTGCACCTTATTGGTTCAGTTCCAAGCAGATCACAATAAAAAGATGAAATGACAATAGGGCCATACACCCCCTTCTATAGCACCTTCGGAATACAGTTAGGTAACGGATGGGCCTAGGAATGGCAATCTATGGCAAAGACGTTAGAAAATAATTATGCCCCTTGTTCAACATGACACAAAAACCAGTATATATATGTCTCGCGTCTTATAGCTCTAGCAATGTTTGCTTAATAGTTACAAGATTAGTTACAATTAGTTAAAATTACGAGGTTAGTTGCAAGAAAAAAAATGGTGATAAAATTAGCTTAACCTCCCTACGGTAAAAAAAACAACAACAACATTTTAAATAGGTAAAGTTCATAGGTGGTCCGTTATTTTTTGATTGTGCAAACCACCGTTGTAACCATACAGCTGTTACCATACCACCAATTATTAACAAGCATGCAGACGTACTGCATTGTGGTTCACGTTGTGAAACTAGGGGTGTTGTGGTTGACTGCTGCGTTCCGCATGGTGAATGAGGAATATTTCATAGGTTTTGATGTACTGTTTTTACACTGGGAGAAGGTAGCTTGCTTAAACTAGATATTTCATTTGCCGCGATTTTAACATATTCTATTCCTCTCCATGACTACAATAAGGACGTAACGTTATCAACTAAGCTGCGAAGTTCGTCTAGAAAATTGTAGCCATCAGTAGTAACCTTTGTATGCCACAGCTAAAAAAAAGGGGACAACTGCAACGCAATTTTCCCGTGCTCCACGAACATTGCTATTGATTTTGAAATGCATGAAGCGTTTCAACGTTTGGAACTTCCCTGAACAAGAAGGTGTCCGTCAAGGATTAACAACGGGTAATAATTTGTGGACAAATTGCTTCATTTTGTCTAAACCAACGGAAAATGCCGCGAGTGGTAACTAAATCCAAAGAAGAATGGATGTATGTTTCGACAAGAGTGGCTAAGACCAGATCTGAGCACTGACTGGAGGACATTGGCTCTCCTTGTCCAGCCCGTTTTTCTTTGGCAGAATGCATAGTCTCATTATGACTCTAGTGTTATGGCAACGCTGGCCAAATATGAATCCTTACCATATCTGTGAACTGCTGACCAGTAGACTATAGTCACTCCTACAGCTGCTAATGTACTTATATTCGTTAAAACCCAAACTACCAGAAATGGCCTCGGGGGAGTTACTGCAAAATAAAATTAAAACATCTTTAAAGTCAATGAAACAGAATGTGTTACAAACAGAAAAAAAGTAATCACGGATATAAAAAATTACTGAAATTTTAACATCTAAAACCAACAAATACAGAGACCAATCAAGACTGCAGTAAATGGGTTAGAGTCATCATTATAAAGCAAAGTTTAACAGCAGGACGAGAGAGAAAATTTATTAATGCAGAGCCTGGGCCCGTAGCCATGCACCCTGACACAAGGATGAGGACAACAACCCCAACAAATAAACAATGAAACAATAAAAACGGGCGAGCGTGGTCATATCAGAGGCAAGTCACAGACGAAGGACAGGGTGTTATTTTTACACGGTACGGATCGCTCAAGCCAAACCGGCCGGGAGAGAGGGGGGATAGCACGACTGGGCGTTGAGGGACAAACAGCAAAATGACCGTGTGTTGGGCAGCGCGTCTCTTAGCCCTCCTCTTGGCAATCTAATACTATGATAACTGAAGAGATTGGGAGGGGGAGGCCAGTGCATATGTTACCATAAAGCATATGGTCGTGCATTAATTGAACCTAGAGGGCTTTTTTTGCTGTTCTTTTGGAATGGAGATAAAGGAGAGGGGCAGGGGAAAGGGGAGGAGACCGCAGTACATAATTCAACTTCTCATCCAAGTTCAACTACGAGTAGAAAGAGGAGGAAGGGAAATACAGGGTCAGGAAAGAGGACGGGAAGATCAGGGAGATGGGAGACAGAGGAAGGGAGAAATGGAGGAGAAGGGAAGGGAGAGGATTAGAGGAAAGGGGGAGTATGACATGAAGAAAAATTACCCGTCACATTGAACAGATAAAATTAGACGTGACAGTAAACAGGTAAAATTACCCTTCACATCGAACACCGTGAACAAAACCCTGCGCGAAACAAAGCCCTGGATGAATTCGGGTACGACTGCTAGTCACAAATTAAGTCAAATTGAAAAAAAACTAGCACTGTGCTATCGGAAATCTTTAAATGATCGCTGAAATCTCAACATTTTAGTCAAAGATGGTAGGGATTGACCGATATCGGAATAAGCATCGGCAGCAGAGTGGAATTGGCAACAATAATACATGGTGGTAGCGATATCTTATTTTGGTCTAGCGCAATGCTGTAAATAACTTCGAAAACTAAAATTGTTTCGTAAGTCTGGAACCAGACAAGAACATGCCAATTTTTTTAAATTAGTAATATAAACAAATTAGTTCACAATACAACTATCAAATCCAAAAAAAACCACATTCACTTTTACATTAAAGGCAACTTTAGCTAAAAGTCTAATAAGCGTTTTCTGAAAATAGTTTATCTACAGAAAATATGCATTAAGGATCAGATAGATATCAGATCGGTATTCACAAAGTGACGGGGTATCGGCATCGAATTGATCCATTAAAAGCGTATTAGTCATTCTCTGACAGTTGGTGATTGGGTTCCTGGTAAAAGCACACAAAAATAAAACATCAAAACGCAAACTCGTCGGGCACACAACATCTTTTTTCTTGGGTTACTTGCTGGATGATGACCTATCATTCTAGGTAAAGATTTTCGTGCGCAACACAATATGTGATGCAAATTTGATAGTTTACAACACCAGACGAAACAGGAAAGGTTTCCGTTATCGGCGTAATCTTCTAAAATAATTATTGCTCAGCATCTCTCAAGCAAGATAAAGTGGTCAGGTATTTCATTCAGTTGTTGTTGTTTTTACTTAAGGCAGCCGAACTCAAACCTGGTTATTTCCCCCACTGTGGGCGAATATTTGTTCAGATTATTTGGTTATTTAAATCAAATATTTTATTACTACGACAAAATGTGATGGTTGCGTTGACTAAAACTATTTTATTTTACAAAGTAAAAATCGGAAAGTGCACAAATATACATAAAAACTCTACATTTTGGCTCATCTAAGAGACATAATCAAGAGTAGTAAGTAAAAACAATTACAATTTTTACTTGCTACTCTTAATAATTGCACTTCTGAGATGAGCCGAAACGTCAAGTTTTAATGTATATTTGTGCACTTTCTGGCTTTTACTTTGTAACATTCTACAATGGTATTTAAGTTTAATTAGCCAAAGCTACACGTGACGACGAATGTAAAAATTATGTTGTGGAATCATATATTTGGTGCAGTATGCATGACAAAGTAGCAACAGATATAATATTACTAAAGAAATAGGCTACTTTTTACGGAGTTCTAGCCAATACGGATCATCAACACCACCAATAAGTCCTTCATATAATTACTTACAACAAAACATTTCTAAGCATACTTTTGCAACAATGGTCCCTTTTACGTGATTTATTGTGATAGTTTTGTTCTTCCAAGGCTTTGCCGAGGAGTAATCCGTTAAGAGCCGAGGAAGAACAAAACAATCACAATAATTCACTTATAGAGGGATCATTCTTTCAAAAGTATGCCAATAACTACATCATCACCATACTTTTGCCGTTTGAGGATGAATTCGAGTTGCTTCATGCCATTATTCTATGTATCGTCCAATGTGTTTCACTCTGTCGTTCAAACATTGTTTTGAGTCCATGGAATACATTGGCCCCGACCGCAGTAACAAGCAGCCTTATTGTGCGCGGCGTATCTTGAGTCCTGCAGTGTTTTTCGAGCGGCTACATCTTCCTGGACGGGGCAGATTTAGTCGACGGCCGCCACTGTTTTTTGTAACCATCTTGGATATCGACAAGGCACTCTGCTACCAAAAACGTACAATCGATTGTCTATGTTCGTTCTGCGGTGAACTCAAGATAGGCCACGGACACTATAGTAATGTGTTTGTGATACCACTACAGTTCTTAGTGCCTCATTTTTTTGTACAGAAAAGGAATGGTTTTTAATTTTTCAGAAACATCCTTTTGGCTTTGAACGGTCGAATACACACAAGGCATAATTTTATTCTTTTTTTCCTGGAGAGTTTCAATAAAACTACTGCTCCATCATAAAATAAAATAAAAACAGCTTCTCAGTTACTCTACTAGGCTTACCTTCGTCGATATATCCTAGATACCTTCGAAATCTGATACAAACGATAGCTTTGGTGATCATTGCAACTGTTATTGCGATAAAACTCCAGTTGGTGAGAAAAATGAAAAACTTTGGTGCTCCACTGGTGCCACGGTATTTGTACATGTGAGTCGCAAACAGATACACTTGGAAAGAGAGCACTAAAACTGCCACGATTATGCGGTAAATGATCCATGTACGAGGGAGGATATTCCACTGAAAATATTGCAATTGATATAAACAGTAAGTATGGCATTCATAATTGGACTGGATGTATACGCAAGTTCTTTCCAGTCTAGTCCATAATACACGCTTCAATAGCCTGGGAACTGGGAAGCTACCTTGGGAGTTGGCTGGCTCAGTCCGTGAGGGACTGGGGAAGGAACAGGGGAGAGGAGGTGCCAAAATATTTTTTTATTTAAGAATAATTAGTTTTCATTGGCAAATATCAGTGAGTGGATAACATAGTGAGTGGAGCATCAAACAAACTAATTTTAATAATTCAAAAGTATAAGAGGAACGTTTTTGTCTACCTATGAGGTCAATTATGCTGGGATAACTTTGCACTGTAACACGTAGGTGAAATTTATGTGATCATAGAAGTAGTGGGGGGAAACCAAAAGAAATTTAATGAGATAAAAACGCCAAAAATCGAGGGGGCAGGCAAAAAAACAAATGGGTGCCAAGTGGGAGGAGGTGCCAAAGAGCCTGCTAATCGCCCTGGCACAAAATATACCTTGGGTTGCGCTGTATAGAGATTATTACCAATTTTGTGTGTTTTCTTAACCCTATTGAGTACAGTAGTATGACATTTTTAGGGAGAATGCATCATCTACAGTTTGTTGCAAGCAGACGATACCAACACCGGTAAGAACAATCCATATACGTAATTCCGAAATGTCGCAAAAACGCTTTACCTTATTGAATTAAAGTATGAAATTTTTACATATAATGCATCATCTGCAGTTTGTTGCAAGCTGATGATACCAACATCGGTAGGAATAAATACTGTTATTCCTACCGATACATCGTAAAAATCACCCAACATTACTGAGTAGTATGACATTTTTACATATGATGCATCATCGACAATTTGCTGCAAGCTGATGATAACAACATAGGTATAGGAACAAATAGCGTATAATAACGAAATCTCGTAAAATCACCCAACCTTATTGAGCAGTAAGACATTTTTACATATGATGCATTGGCTGCAGCTTGTTTCAAGCTGACGATGCCAACATAAGTAAGAACAAGTGCTGTATAATACCGAAATATCGTAAAATCGCCTAACCTCTTTGAGCAGTATGACAATTTTGCATACTGTATGATTTATAATCTACAATTTGTGGCAAGCTGGTGATACCAATACAGGCACGAACAAATACCGTATAATAACGAATTTTCGTAAAATCATCCAACCTTATTTAGTAGTATGACATCTTTAAATATGATGCATCAGTTTGTTGCAAGCTGACAATACGTACATCGGTAGGAACAAATACCATACAATAACAAATTATCGCAAAAAACGCCCAACCTTACTGAATTAAGGTATGACATTTTCACATACAATGCATCATTTACAGTTTGGTGCAAGCTCAGGATACCAACATCGGTCAGAACAAAGACCGTATAATGCAGAAATGTTGTAAAATCGCCCAACCTTATTGAGACGTATGATACTTTACATATGATGC